>CAJHQP010001023.1:0-136269 GCA_905132765.1 Moricandia arvensis
GTCAAGTTCCTGAGCCCCGATGGAAGAATCCGAACGTTCCGCTGAGATCAGCAAGCCACGAGGGACCTCCTAGTAGCCACCGACTAGATACAACGCTCAACATTGCACGCCAACGTGGTCGAACGCCCAATCCACAAGGTTTGCCCGCAAAAGGAAAAATTCCTCGAAATCCAGATCAAATATACCGACCCTAGCATGATCGACCGCATCGGAGCCCACCTGTCCATCGAGATGAGAAACGCAATCACCACATTCCTCAAAGGGAATATGTCCATGTTGGCATGGTCGATTTCATATATGAAGGAAATCGACCCCATGATAACATCCCACGAACTAAATGTTGATCCTACTTTCAAACCGATTCGACATAAAAGGTGCAAGTTGGGCCCAAGTGATCAAAATCAGTGAACGAAGAAGTCAAACGTTTACTCGCCGCCGGGTCTATCACAGAGGTACGCTATCCCGAGTGGTTAGCTAACCCCGTTGTTGTCAAGAAGAAGAGCGGCAAATGGCGCCTATGCATTGACTTCACCGACCTAAACAAAGCTTGCTCGAAGGATGGTTATCTGCTCCCACACATTGATCGACTAGTCAAATCTACTGCGGGCAATGAGCTCTTGACCTTCGTGGACGCTTTCTCCGGATACAACCAGATTATGTCAAGAACGCGGGAGCGACTTACCAGCGAATTGTCAACCGTATGTTCGCTAGAGAGCTCAAAAACAAAATGGAAGTATATATCGATGACATGCTGGTGAAGTCCCTCCGCACCGAAGATCACCCTTATCACCTACGCGCTTGTTTTAAAACTTCGAACGAGTACGGTATGAAACTAACCCGACCAAATGCACATTCAGCGTGATATCGGGGGAATTCCTCGGTTACATCGTTACACAGAGAGGGATTGAAGCGAACCCAAAACAGATTTTGGCAATTCTCGAACTCCCCAGCCCGAAAAATAGTCGGGAAGTCCAACGCCTAATGGGCAGAATCGCGGCTTTCAACCGATTCATCTCTCGTTCTACGGACAAGTGCCTCCCTTTCTACAAACTATTACGAGGAAACAAGAAATTTGTATGGGACGAAAAATCGGAGGAGGCCTTCGCTCAGCTAAAACAATATCTCATGACTCCTCCAGTCTTATCTAAGCCAGAGGAAGCTGACACACTGTCTTTATACATGGCAATCTCCGAAACGACAGTAAGTAGTGTCCTCATCAGAGAAGATCGTGGCGAGCAACGACCAATATTCTACATAAGTACGCGAATGACCGATCCAGAAACACGGTACCCAACTCTCGAAAAGATGGCCCTCGCTGTCTTCATATCCGCAAGGAAGCTATGTCCGTATTTCCAGTTCCATGCCATAAAAGTTCTAACCAACCAGCCTCTGCGAACAGTGATGCAGAACACTAACCAGTCCAGACGTCTGTCAAAATGGGAAATTGAACTCAGCGAGCATGACATCTTCTACAAGAATCGACCAGCGGCCAGATCACACGTTTTAGCCGACTTCTTGATCGAACTCCCGCCTGATTTTGAGAAGGACCTTCTCCAGCCGAACCAACACTGGATCCTTCATGTCGACGGGTCTTCTACAAACAAAGGATCGAGTGCAAAAGTTCAACTGCAATCACCAACTGGCAAACTGATCCGCTAGTCGTTTAGCTACGGCTTTGCCGCCTCAAATAACGAAGCCGAGTACGAGTCCCTAATAGCAGGCCTACGCCTGGCGAAAGCCATCCAAGAAAAACGACGATGCGCCTACGGTGATTCACAGCTGGTAACAAGTCAATTCAGTGGCGACTATGACGCCCGGAACAAATGCATGGACGCCTATCTTAAGCTCGCCCAAAATATCGGCAAAGACTTTGACTTCTTCGAACTCACAAAGGTCCCTTGAGGAGAAAATGTTTGTGCTGACGCGTTGGCCGCGTTGGGAAGTCGACTACTCGACCAGGTCAAACGGACAATCCCAATTCACAAAATTGAGACACCAAGCATGGCACTACCTCGGTCGCCATGACAACGAGCCTCGGTAACACACCGTCCACCAACGCAGCAGAAGAACCAGCACCAGATTGGCAGCGCGAAATCATCGAGTATCTCGAGCACGGTACACTGCCTTCGGAAAAATGGGCCACCCTGCGACTTAAAGCAAAAATTGCCAGATATGTTTTAACCGACGGGCATCGCCATAAGTTAACCCCCACCCGAATACTACTTAGGTGCATTAACGACAAAGAAACAAGACTAGTAATGGCTGAGACACACGAAGGTTCTGCCGGTAACCACTCGAGAGGACGAGCATTAGCTTTCAAAATCAGACACCTTGGTTTCTACTGGCCAACCTTGAACACCGACTGCAAACTCTACAGCCAATGGTGCGATAAGTGTCAATGGCACGCGTCGACTATACACTGCCCGACCGAGACACTACGAACAATGACAGCTCCATATCCGTTCTTGCGATGGGCCATGGATATCATTGGTCTGTTACCGACCTCCCGCCAAAACGATTTATTCTTGTCCTAACCGACTACTTCACTAAGTGGATCGAAGCCGAAGCTTTCGCCAGTATTACCGACAAGGAAGTCCAAAATTTCGTCTAGAAAAACATCATCTGCCGACATGGGCTCCCTTACGAGATTATCACCGACAATGGACCCCAATTCATCTCGCATAACTTCCAGGAGTTCTGCGACAAGTGGCGCATCCGCCTCAATATGTCCACCCCACGTTATCCACTAAGCAATGGAAAAGCCAAAGCATCCAACAAGACGATCATCAACGGTATTAAGAAACACCTCGATCTGAAGAAAGGATGCTGGGCCGACGAGCTAGATGGAGTCCTTTGTTCGCACCGAACTACGCCGAGAGGCGTGACCAAATCGACCCCTTTCTCGCTTTCGCATGGGGTTGAAGCAATGGCCCCGGCTGAAGTAAACGTCACCAGCCTACACCGCTTCACATTGACCCAAAATGCTGCACTTAATCGTGACATGCTACTCGACGCGTTAGGCGATATCGAAGAAAAACGGGATCAGGCGCTGTTACGCTTCCAAAACTACCAGCACCAAATCGAGCTCTATTAATAACAAGAAGGTTCGGTCACGTCCTCTTAAGCTGGGTGATATCGTCTTACGCAAAGTATTTCAAAACAACGAGGAATGGAAAGCAGGAAAACTCGAAGCCAACTGGGAAGAAACATAAAAAATCGTCAAAGTCGTTCAGCCCGAAGTTTATTGACTCAAAACCTCTTCCGGCGAACCCTCCTAAGAGCATGGAACTCCATGCACCTGAAAAGCTACCACCTATGAGCCCCCCCCCCCCCCCCCCCGCCCGGGTAAATGACTCACCAATCACTTTTGCTCGCTGAAATCCCTCCATCGAATACATGACCCTCGGTAACTTTTGCTCGTCTAAGAAAAAAGGGGTAAATGTACTTCCAAGTCACTTTTGTCCGACGAACGAAATACGAATGGCTTGATTCCCTCTCCGTGGTACGTATTCAGCCCTCACCGGGTCCAGCTATACCCACATAATACCCCAACTCTCACACTCGCGATGCTAACGGCCAAGTGATATATGATTTATAAACTTTGGTTCGCGTACCGGCACTCGCCCCCAACGAACAGACAAATGTTCAGGGGTACAAGTTTTTTAGCAAAGCAATAATTATTGTCCTCTTCAAAAATTTTGTGCATGGTCTGGCCAACCAGGAATCGCGTTAAAATTAACTTGAAGCAGGCAAAACCCTTATTGTCAAGGACTAAGATAATAGTCCTATAAGCAAAAGTTCGGGCGCATTCTGAGTCCAAAACGTGAATCACTGATAATCTTGTCCGAAAGTTCAATTAATTCTTGCCGACAGGTGACTAAAACGAATTATTTCTAAACTCTGGAACTCGAGGACGTCCTAATACCAACACACAGTTTATTAGAACATTAACTGGAAACCTCGATCTAGAGGAGCAATGGGAAAATCTGGGTCCAAGGCGCAACTCACCGATAATCTCGTCTGTACGTTAAGATAATTCTTGCCGACAAGCGACCAAACGGATTATCTCCGATTAGGAAGAAGTCCGGCGTGCTATAAGACTGGAACACGGCTTACTGAAACGTTAACTAAAACCTCGATCTGAAGTAACGAGGGGATTTATCGCCCACGAATCCAAATTATTCACGACGATGAGCGGTCAGATGAATTACTTTTAACTAAGAGAAATTCGGATTCGATCTGGTTCTGGAGAAAAAAAAAGAAAACCTGAGTCCGAAGTGCGACTCACTAAAACTATCAGATCAAGCATTCATACTTTTTTAAACAAAGAAGGATCCGATTAAAAAGGCCGCGAAGGACCGATAAAAAAGGTTCAAACACAAAAAAAAAGAAGACGTCAACTTCCAGCCCCTCCGGAACCACCGCCTGGGGTCAACGCAGCCTGCTCACTAGGATCCTTTGGAAGGGTGGACGAAGACTCATGCTGATCTGGATCGATTGGCTCCTCTAGGGATCTGGCTTTGTCGCTCTCATGTGCGTCCCCGTCTTCCATATCCAGCTCCTCATCGTCATCCAAAGATTCAGACACTTCCACTGCCTTCTTCTTCGCATCGCTCCCGCCCTCATCCGACCGATCTCCTAAAATGGAGGCCCATGCCGATCCTCGGGAATCCCTTCAAGAGTATGGTGCGGAGTCTGAAGCTGATCCGCAGTATCCGCACCGATAAGCTCCGCAAGAAGGCCCTCATCCACGAAAGGTGAGTCAAGGACCAACGGAGAGAGGGAAAAGTCAGATTCTGTGAACTCACCAGGATCCAACCGCTTAGCCTCAGCTCCACAACTCGCCTCCTCAGCAGAAAAGTACTCGATTGTCTCTTGAGGAATGTCAAGCCCCCTCCTCTTCAGCATCTGTAGACACTTGCACATCCCAAAGGATTGTCTGTAGTAGCATCGGGCCGTGTCGTAAGCGTCATACCCAGATACCCGCTCATGAATTCTCTGGAACCGACGATCATCCTTAGCAAGCATCACAGCATGGACTCTGTCTCGCTCATGGGCCACCTCAAAGACCCGAGACTCCTTCAGCCCTTTAGCTTCAGCCTCATGTGTTTCCTCGACAGAAGCCCTTGATCGCTCCAGTTCGGCCTTCTCCAGCTCCAGAGCGTCCTTTTCCGCTTGAACCCTCACCATCTCCGCCTTAAGGACGACAGGCTCGTTTTCGAAGTCGTCGCCCTTTTTTCTTTGGATCTTGCATTGACTAACAGCCTCGTCCCTCTCGGCAACCACTCCTGCAAAATCTTTCTTAAATTCCTTCTTCAAAGAAGCAATGATCGCCTTCTTGGACTTAATCTGTTTCTCGGATTTTACAAGAAGCGCATACGTCGCCTTCAAATCAGAATCTTACTTCTCGATCAGAAATTTTGAATTACCCTCGGCCTACACAACAAAAGAAAGATCATCCCGAGTAAAAAACCGAAGGAAAAATCGGTCACAAGAAAAAACAAGAGAGCACAAACTCAAGACACTTACAAACATCCTATTGTGAGCGGCGTCAATTAAAGCATCCTTGAAAACCAGGTCGTCCACGGCCGGCATTATACTCGAGCCACCTCTGATCTGACGAACCAACTCGGCGCATTGTCCCCCATAACATATCAGTGGAGAGTCCGCCTCGTACGAGAAATGGACTTTTTCGGAGAACAGTTCCCTCAAATTGCAAGTCATGGCACCACCCGAAACCCCGTGATCAGGTTGAGAGGAAGAGCTGGGTGCTAAATTAGAAATGGGCCCATCGCCGACTTCTGCGTCCCCACAACTCGTTTTTTCAGAGAAACTCCCAACCGACTATGTCGCTGGGGGTAAGGGAGATTATCCAGCGCTCTCATTCTATGATTGAGCTCCTCTATCAACGGATGTGTCTCTATGATCTGACGGAGGAATTGCGAGCCCACCACTCGGGAAAACGCTATCGGGAAGCTCCGATCCTCCGATTTCAGCATCCCGCCGCTTCTCGGTGGACCGTTTCTTCTTTTTGGGAGGCTTCTCGGATTGAGCTTCTTCAGACCTACCTCGCGCGCCTTCTCAGTTCCTTTTCCTGGACTTCCTCACAACCCCTAGAGATTATGAGGTGCGGGTACCGGTTTCAGGGATTGTCTCTGTCGCCGGATCAGTAGAAGCCGATCCATCCAAACCCATGGTGTCCAAGAGATTCATGATTCTGGCACCAGAGGATTTTATTCGGCCCTCGATCATAGCACTAAGCTCTGGCAGTTCTTTCATTTTCCTCGCCTCTACTAGCCGATTGTTGACCTTCGAAGGAAAAAGAGACAGACGTTTCTTGCCGGGAACAACGAGTGCAGGCAAGTTTGAGACCCAGTCACCTGTATCAAAATCAAAGCGTCAACTTCATAAGTAGAACTAGGCCGAGTAAAACCTGGGGAGAGAACTGCGCGATAAACTTACGTTCGGATATTCTGGCTAAAGCTCGACAAATCCTTTCTTCGTGAATTTCGGGCCAAGTCTGTCGACTCAGTTTCGCTATGGCTTGGGCGTCGTCAAAGAAGCGAGAACCTCCAGGATAATTCAGAGTATTCGGATGATTGACTGCAAAAAATCAAAGCAGACAAACGAATATCGGTTAGCGCCATAAACATATTTTAGATAAAAATGCGATTAATCTACCAATATGCTCGTTCCAGAAAACCCATAACTCGTTATTTGGCGGCTCCACCAAAGAAAACTCGTCCGACTTAATGAAGATGTAGTTTCGCTGCCAATTGGCGGTCTTGTTCGGGTGCCCGGTGACAATGTTGTAATTCTTCCTCAGCATCACCGAGTATAATCCACAAGGAATGGTCATAATAAAGCTCAGTTCCTCAAACGTCCACACACCCATCAAAACGTTTGCTTCCGCCGCCAACACCATTAACGCGACCGCTACTCGGGACGACCCATTCAAAAATTGGATAATTGCCACATCCCGACGAAACACGTAAGATGTGATCAGCCAGGGAATGGGAAACCAAAGCTTTGTGTCCTCCTCGAAATAGGACTCATAGACGCACTGATAGCCGAGTGGCGGCGACCAGGGTCTCTGGTCTTTGGTCGGTATCAGAAACGTCATTCCCGGGTCGCTGCACCGCCTGAGGAGTCTCTTTACGCAGCGACTCAGGCAGGACCGCCTCGAGCCTCTGAAAGATTCCACCCGGTCAGAACCGCATCGAGTAAATATTGACTCGATCCACCAAACCATCTGTTCCGACCGAGTCGGCAACTGGCTCGTCGACAGGAGTGTTACCATCGTCTTCCCCTCTAATCAAGCATTCCGCGTCGGCGACTAAGAGTTTTTGCGACAGACTCATATTTGAAGTGTCCATCAATGCATCTCGATGAACAAGATTAAAATCATTGAGGCTGTCAGCGCTCGCCGAGTCTCCTCCGGATGAGTTATCGGTGACAAACTTCCCTTTCTACTTTCGCAACAACTTCTTCGGTGGCGACATCGGTTCCGGTCTTAAAGAAAGACGCTCAAATTACAACAATAGGATAAAGAGAAAAGTGGAGGGAAGAGAGAGAAAGTACCTGGTGAACAATGAAGAGTGAGGAGGGTGGAAGAGGCAGTTGATATTTATAGGAGACGGAGAAACGCGTCTTCTCCAGGTGACATCATTAGGTCTATAGAGACCTATATGGGGTTCGAACCGGCCAAATAGCCCACTTAACCCAACGATGTTTCATCTTCTCGCGACAAGTGGGCTCGAAAATCTAGCACACATTTATTTCTCCACTTTCCAGATGCCCGACATAATTGAGCGACGACTAGCGCTCATCCTCTCTAAGAACCAACCGACACGAGTTCATTCTGAGTTGTCACCGAATAATGATTCAACACTCGTTATCGACCAGCGGAATCCGGATGTAAGACGACTTGACAACCACAATTACAACTTAGTCGCATCGGACCAATTCTTTCTAAACCCGAGTCTACCACTTTGCTGGAAATCGTCGATCACAAGTAAACTGGGGGGGGGCTCATTGTAAGGGATTGGTTTATGCCATCACCTAGAGGCCCATAAATAACAGGTCTAGCAAATCCTTCAGAGTTAATATTGGAGCGGCTCGGTCGGCGACAAGTGATAGCCGACTGAAGCGAAACTGATCGACTCGCCACGATGACCAGAAGGACCAAACCAAGTAGGGATCCTTATCGGCCCATGAGCCGGCAATACCAAAAAGCCCACCAGGGAAAATCGACCTAGGGCATCCAGTGTCTCCGCATGCCTATATATGGAGAAGGAGAGACGAAAAAAGGGGAAGAGCAAGATTCCAAATTTGGATTGTATTCTATTCACTTTCCGGTTTACTTAATAAAGAGAACTATACCTTTTAAACTATATAAAAAGAAAATGCTCATCCGCTTAACCGTCTTTGAAAGAACTCACCGACGAGTTCCGTCAATCCAATCCAATCGGTCCCGACAGAACTCCTTACGAACAAGTATATTTCCTAAATTTTGTAAAAGCACAATTATCAATGGATTCTCAACATTAGTATCCCCAACATAAAAGAAAACAAATGAGTATATCAAATGTTGAGATACCCTGCTAAAAGTGTCTTAAAGTATCTCATTTGAGATACTTTTGGCGGGGTATCTCAACATTTAAGATACTCATTTGATTTAGTTTGTGTTGGGATTTGAAACATATTAATGTTAAGAAATCATTGATAATGGTGCTCTAAAATGTCATCTATAAGTTGGTGATATTTTTTTTTTATTTTTTTGCCATCAAAAAGCTTTTCTATTACACAAACTAGAGGTGGTCTGGGTAACCAGACCGGAATAGAACAACCAATAAAGTAGAGAGATTTATAGAAACACCTAGCAGACCTAGCTAAAGAATTTGAAATCTGGTTTTGCGATCTTTGAACATGGGTAATCTCGAAATCCGGAAAGCAGATCTTCAGTGTCTCTATCTTCTCCAGCTCTGTTGCAAATCCTGGCCAAGTGTGGGGTTCGTTGAGCATGTTGATCAAATCCTTGCAGTCCGTGCCAAAGCTCTGACATGTCTAATGCTGAAGCATATTCTCCATCGCCCAGCGTAGCGCTTCCAACTCCGAATGTAGGGCAGATTCTTTGCGATTGCAATTCCGTGTACCCATAAGCTCAACCTTTCCTCTCCTATCCATCCAGACCGATCCACATCCACTAAATTGTGCGGTAGGTGTCCATGATCCATCTGTCATAAATATATTCCTCAAGCTTAAGACTTGATGTTCTTCAGCACTATGATCTCGTGGGGATAATGGTTCTTTCTCATTAGCTTTGAACCATGCTTGACACTCACTTTCAGCATAGCGAACTAGTTCCAAGGGATCTCTGTCTATTCCCCTAAAGAGTTTATCGTTTCTGGCCTTCCAGATGTACCAGATTATCCACGGATAAGGATTCCTATCTAATTCTGGTCCAACAATGTTGTTTTTTCTCCAGAAGAGGTAATCCATATTAGCATAAATGCTCGGGAGAGGGAAGATGTTATGGCTTGTTGGTGTCGCTAATAAACACCAAACTTGGAGAGCTGGCGGGCATTCAAAAATTGCATGGGTGACAGATTCTTCAGGTTCTCCACAACGTGGGCAGTAGTTATCACATCTCATGTTACGCCTTATCAGGTTCTTCGTAACCGCCACATGACCAGTTATCAGTTGCCATATAAGATGACATATCTTTTTAGGAGCTCTAATCTTCCAAGCAAAGGCTTGTAGCTTCGTTATAATAGGTTCCATTATCTCCTTTTCCTTCTCATCCTTCAGCAGGTTCTGTTTTACCCAATAACCTGATTTGACTGTGTACTGACCATTTTTGGTATAGTTCCAACAGAAAGTATCTCGACGATGAGCCGTACTTATGGCCAAACTCCTTATGTAAGGTATATCATCATGGTCGAGATAATCCTCAAGTAGCCCTTCATTCCACGCATTCAAGTCCTGATTAATCAGATCACTTACTCTCATGTTTGGGTTTAAGCCTGGAGCCGCAGGTCTGGCTGGCCTAGCTGGTGAGGTGGGAATCCAAGGATCCTCCCACACCTTGACCTCATATCCTAAATGTATCTTATGTATGATTCCCAATAAAAGTAGCTTCGTGCTGCTGAAATGCTGTTCCATATATATGATGGACTGCTTACTGAGATATTTCGCAAAGACGAGCTCATTCTTTAATATCTTCCTTTTAGCACCCTTGCCACCAACGAGTCGGGATGCTGTACTAACCTCCAGAGTTGTTTTGCCAGTAGAGCAAGGTTAAAATCATGGATCATTTGAAAGCCAATCCCACCTTCCTCCCTTGGTAAGCAGACATTTTCCCACTTTGCCCAATGAATTCCTTTCTTTGGGGGATTCGAGCTCCACCAAAATTGTGCAATGACACTTGCAAGGTTTTCGCATATCTCCAGCGGCAGTAGAAAGCTAGATATTACGTATGTTGGAAGAGCTAGAAGGATTGATTTAATCAAGACTTCCTTTCCACCTTTTGAAAGCCATCTGCCTGTCCATCCATTCACTATATGCATTAATTTGTCCTTCAGGAAAGCGAAGAGTCTACATTTGTATCCACTGATGTCTTCTGTGATACCTAAGTAAGTTCCCATTCCTTCTTCATTTTGAATTCCAAGAGTATCTCTGATCTGCTGCCTATCATTTGCATTGATCTTCTTACCAAAGAGTATAGATGATTTAGCAAAGTTAATGCGCTGTCCAGATGTTTGTTCATACTTCCTGACCACTTTCATCACTTCTTCACATTCACGGGGCTCCGCCTTACAGAAGAAAAGGCTATCATCAGCAAAGAGAAGGTGGAATACCGAGGGACATACCGAGGGACATGCGCGTGAAGCCCGCATCCCTGTTATCTTCCCTTGGTTCTCTGCATGATTAAGATGGCTAACGAGCGCTTCTGTGCATAAAATAAAGATGAAAGGAGACAAAGGATCTCATTGGCGTAGGCCTCTTCCTTGAATAATGTTTCCCCTAGGCTATCCATTCATAAGCACCTTATATTTCACCGATGTAACACACCTCATTGTCCAGGTAATTCAGATTTTCGAAAATCCCATATTTCGCATAACAACTTCAAGGAACGACCACTCCATTCTATCATACGCCTTACTCATGTCTGTCTTAATGGTCATTCTTTTGTTTCTTCCACTTGGCTTAGTTCGTAGGGCATGAAACATTTCATGAGCAATCATAATATTGTTTGTAATTTGTCTTCCCGCAACAAAGGCTGACTGGGTTTCTGAGATCCCATCTGGTAGAACCTTCTTTAATCCATGGCATAAGACCTTAGAGATAATCTTGTAACTGACGTTACACAAACTTATGGGTCGAAACTAGGACATCTCATTAGGCTTAGTTGTCTTCGAGATAAGGCATATATTTGTATCATTTAGACCACTCGCTATTGATCAATCCAAAAGAAATTGATTAACCATATGAGTTAAATCATCATTTACAATATCCCAGAATTTCTGATAAAAAAGAGCTGTCATCCCATCTGGTCATGGAGCTTTTTCCGGATGCATAGCAAAAAGTGCCAATTTAACTTCCTATTCTGTGACTGGAGCAGTAAGGTCATTGTTTATTGACTCCGTAATTGTAGTCTTTACCTCAGATAACACTTCCTCTATGTCTTCTGGATTAGAGGATTCAAAAAGGTGTCTCAAGTAACTAGTAGCAATGGCTACCAGTCCTTCTTCATCCTCAACAACACTTCCATTTTCATCTACCTGCTGAGTGATTTTATTCCTAGCTCTTCTTTGCTTGTCAATGCATGAAAAAATTTTGTGTTTCTGTCTCCCTCTCGTAGCAAAAAAATTCGACACTTTTGCTTCCAGAATATCTCTTCAGCCTTAAGAGCGTCCGAGAGTTCCTTTGATGCTTCAGCTATTTCCTCGGTTGTTGCATCATCATTCGAGTACAGATTTTTCACCTTCTCTTTAAGTTCCTCCACCGATTTTTCTGAGTTCATATTTTGTTGTCTCCTCCATTGGCTCAAGGCTTTACGACAACTAGAAATTTGGTCCATTATACTAGCGTGCTAGGGTAGTTCTGAAGATTTCCATCCCTCAAGAATAACATTCCTTAGTTCCTCATTTTCAAGCCATCTCTTATCAAATTTAAAATTTTCGATTTCCTTTTTGGTTTTATGAGAATGTTCGCTAAGATTGGACGATGATCCGATCCCCATAATCTCATATATTGAACAGTCGAATGAGGAAACTTTTCATGTCAATCTTCATTTCCAACAGCTCTGTCTAATCTGCACCTAACTGTTATTCTCCCAACTCTCTTACCAACCCAGGACAACATGTTTCCAGTGAAAGGAAATTCCAACATCCCGTAGTCGCTTAGCATTTGCTTAAACGGTAGGAAGGAACTATCCAGTCATTGGCTACCACCCTTCTTTTCCTAATGTCCTATGATTTCATTAAAATCTCCTATCATGAACCATGGTCCAGTTCTAGTTGTTGAGAAACGCGTAAGATGTTCCTAAAATCGGTCTCGCCGTTCTAAGACAGGATCTCCATAAACAAACGTCATAAAGACTTTTATTCCATCAATGACTGCCTCGATGTCAATCATTCTATTATTTGAAAATAAAACATTAACTTGAAAATCATCCATAAAAATATTAAGTGCAACTAATTGTTATACATAATATAAGTTTTATATCCCCCAGCTCAATAATTGCATTTACTAACTGATAGTTCCACATTCTTATTATCAGGCTCAATGGATTACCTTTGTAAGCATGATAATAATTTTTTTTACAAGTTTCTGAGCTTGGCCGAGACGGTGAAATTCTTTGATCATTCCATATCAAAATAGAAGATCATGTATCAACACTTCTAATAAATCACGTGTGTACCAAATGTTAAGCTGATACAACACTCTATTCATCCATAGATGGGGCGTACAATCTAATCAGGTCTAAAATCCAAATTTTGAAATTATGTTTTTTTTTAAATCCATAGGAAAAGAGTTTGGTTTATCAATTAATTGTTTTGCCAATAAAAGACATGTTAAAATCACCTAAAGCACTAACACTAGTTCCACAACTTATTTATCCGTACTTAATTTATTTTGAAATGTCTAATACATTTGTTGTCGCCATAATCTTTCCAAATTGGGCTACTACGCTTTTTATCACATTGAGCATACAATGACAACACTTAGTACATATTTGAACAAGGCAAATTGCTAGTATCTATCCTGTAAGAGACTGGCATGGATATGAGAAATCAAGATTCCTCGTATGAGCATGACTTGCAAGGAAATCTGCTTATGTATTACTGGATCTGGCTTCATAGATGACTGTGTCTTCTTGATAGATACCCCTTAGAGTTTTGAACTCACTAAGTTCTGCAAAGGCTGGCCAGTATTCGGGTGTGGCGACCCTTTTGAAAAATTCCTGTGAATCAATAACAAAATTGTTGCAATAGCGCTGATGATGACTTAAACATTTCAAAGCCTATACCAAACTCTTAAGTTCAGTATGTAATGGAAAATTTTCCTTGTGGCATTTTTGGAGTCTAAGTAAATCGATTGACCCATCTTGTAATTGCAGAATCCAACCCACTTCATTGGTGGTTTCATCATTTTTCCATGATTCATCCACACGACATATGAATGCCGGTGTATTTATGTAGTCCACTAGTGAGCATTCCATTGCAGATTCCGCTGATTTATCCTCTTGGTAATGCACGATCTAATGTTTCCATTGGTGAGAAGTCTCAGCCAATAAAAATTTTCATTGCACGCCTTCCAAATATAGCATATAAGTCAAGGGGATACTCAGATTGATTCTTTTATATTTTCTCCACTATGATCCTTCATTGTAGGTAGTCCATTTTACTGGAATACTCTCACAATATTTGATTTTAAGTCTGATCTGGATAGGTGCACTTTTTCGCTCTCCACCGGAACTCCGCAAAAGTAGATCTCAGCCTGCCCTGAAGCTTTTCCGATGACCTAATTTCGCCAGATCAAAAATTCCTTCGGTCAATCAGTAGATCTAGTCATCGTGAAGGCTCCCATGGAGTCATTTTCCCGAGTTACATCCTCATCACCTCAAAACTCAAGAAAGAGTTGGATCTACAGTGAGCGGGAGCTAAAAGTGGTAGGGTAAAGAAGGAAGCAGAAGTTATTACTGTCTCTTACAGATCTTGAAAACTTACTGCCTACAGATTTCAAACCTTACCTCTTACTGAGGATTCTTGAGCAACTCTTCAACCGTAAGCTAGACAAATCAATCCTCTCAACTCTTCCCTCTCATGGCGAATAGGTACTCTAGAGAAGAAAAAGGAAAATGGACAGCCAGCGACTTAAGGACAGAGAGACGTCGGCCGGTACAGATCCCAAGCAGGGACAACTCAGTTCTCATCGAAGAAAACAAGTATACCCTCATTGGGAGAGTTACCAACCCAACAGTCCAGAAAACCCAATGGGTAGTCGAATGGTTCCTTCAATTCTGGAATGTCAATGGAGAACTATCTGGAAGAGATCTTGGTCCAGATCTGTTCCAAATCAAGTTTCCCTCGGAAGAAGCTCTTCAATCAGTACTCAAGAAGGGCCCTTATCACTACAAACGATGGATGATCCTCTTGCAACGATGGGAACCAGTAGTCTCAAATACCTTCCCGAGTATGATTTCCTTCTGGGTCAGAATCCACGGGATACCACTGCACTACTGGCATTGGGATACTCTTAAAGCAATAGGAAAGGAGCTTGGCCCAATCCTGGATAAGGATGTAGAGCGGGGTAGGATCAGAGTTCTAATCAATGGGCTAAAGAATCTTGAGATGAAACTTCCCATCCAATTACCCTCAGAGGAAGTAATCAATGTCGACTTGGAATACGAGAAGCTTGAGAAACACTGCTTTCTCTGCTACCCCCCTCTGTCATGAGAAAGATACTTGTCCCCTCAATAGGGACTCATCCCCGTTAAGGAAAGAACAGCAAGGCATCAGCCAGCAGAACACACTCAGAAGACTCGAAGATCAAAGGAGGCATGATAACAGGAGAACCTTGTCAGCCAGCTCGAGGGATAGGGATTCAAACCCCAGAGATTATCAAAGGACAAGCCAGAGATCAGTCTACTCTCGCCTTCAGGAACCGAAAAGGGGAACAAATTTCTCCCAGGAAAGATCGAGATCATCCTACTCAAGAGAAGAAGGGCGTCGGTACAACTCTGACCTCCACAGAGAGAGAGAGACTCATACTAGAGAAGAGAACACTCTTCCATTCACAGTGCCCAATCCCATCATCACAAACCTTCCACTGGTAGAAACTCTAGGGGCGTCCCACCGCCAAGAAACAATCAAGGGGATAGAAGACCCCAGCTCTTGCACCAACACTCCCAAAGCTCAAGAACCCCACCTCCTAGCCTCCCAAGAGAGGCTATGAATTTACCGGATATTCTGGAGCGAGTTGAAGATATCACTAGGTCGAAAGAAAGCATATCGGCTATTGAAAGGTTAGAGGAAGATAATGCACAGTCCGGACAAAGAGTCTTTGCCTTAGAGCGCCTGAAGGTCCCCTCGGGTCAATCCGGAGATAGACTCTCAGCTCTGGAAAGAATTGAAAACCCAGGGGAGTAACCTCAACGAGCAGGAGGACTGTCTAACTCTCTTCTAGCTCGCCTCCAGGAGGTTGAAGTCAGATATGCTGGGGACGAACACACAAGCCCTTTCGTGGGAGCAGGGCCAGGTAACAGACCCCAGCTCACGCCAGTCACAACTATCCAGCAAGAGGAGGAACGTATTCCGGCGACCCTCCGGTTAGGATCTTCTTCAGGAGGAAAGAAGCAGTCAAACCTCTCAAAGGGTGCAGGAAAGAAGCCTCAACAATCAAAACCACCAGCAAAGAGGAAGACCACATGCCCAGTCAAAGGCACATCAAGATCAAGAGGGAACAAAAGCCCACTCCAGGGAGCAAGCTTCAAAAGACAAATTACAACAAAGGCAAAACCGACGGCTAGGAAGAGACTTTGCGTAGAGAGATCAGAACAGAACCAAACCTTACCTTTTAATAAGGATGTATCTACACCCTCGGTGGTGAATGTTGTAGGTTTGAGTAGGGGTCAGGTGGATTTTCAAAATCCCCCAAGCCCGATTCCTTAGCTGTTTTGAGTTGGAACTGTCAAGGTTTAGGGAGTGACCTGACAGTTCCACGAATCCGGGAGCTGAAACATGTTCATGCACCGGATATTCTGTACTTCATGGAAACAAAAAATCAAAACGACTTTGTACTCTCAAATCTACAATCTGCAGTTTATTCTCAACAGCATACAGTCCACGGGGCTAAGTGGAGGCTTGGCTCTAATCTGGAAAGCAGACATCAACTTAAGCATTTTGAAGTCTTCCCCAAATTTCATAGATACAAAGATCATCTACAGAGGCAACTCGTTCTTTCTTACTTTCATTTATGGCGTCCCTCAACAGGAAGAAAGAGCAGCTTTTTGGGCAGAAATATCTGAATTGTGGGAGGACAGAGATGAAGCATGGGCTTTAACCGGAGATTTCAACGATATCCTAGATAACTCAGAGAAGGAAGGAGGTCCTATTCGGTATGAAGGTACTTTCATACCATTCAGAAGCTTTGTCACAATTAATGGTCTCTGGGACGTTAAGCATACTGGCAATCATCTCTCCTGGAGAGGGCGACGCCATACACACTTCATCCAATCAAGACTGGATCGAACGTTAGCCAATGTTGCTTGGAATGATTTGTTTCCCTCCGGCAGATGCAGTTACCTCAGATTTGAAGGTTCAGATCATCGACCCCTCCTCACCTATCTGGACACCAGAAAGAGTAAGATCAGAAGACCATTTAGGTATGACAGGAGACTTAATGAAAACGAGGAGGCGAGGAGGATTATAGAAGCAGCATTGCAACAACAGTTTTCAGAGGAAGTTGAGAAGAAGGTTACAAGATGCAAACAGGAAATCATTAGTTGGTCGAAATTACAAAAAGAGATCCGAGTTAGAGAGGTACTCCAGAACCAAGAGGACCTGTAGAGAGAACTCTCACTTGCAGTATCAAATCAAGAGCGTATCTCGGAGCTCTCTAAAGTACTCAGCAAAGCCTACAAGGAAGAAGAACTTTTCTGGCGTCAAAGGAGCCGAATCTTGTGGCTTAAAGGAGGAGATCGGAACAGTGCTTTCTTCCATGCTGCTACTAAAAGCAGACAGGCACACAATAGGATCACAACAATAGAGGACAAGGAAGGAAAAGCAGTTCACGAAGAAGAAGATGTGGGGCGTGTTTTTGCTGATTTTTACAAAACTCTCTTCACAGCAAATGGAAACAATGACTATCATACAGTGGAGGAAACAATCTCGAGAGTCATTACAGAAGAGACGAATGACAATCTTTGCAGACTCCCAAACGAAGAAGAAGTCAGACTAGCAGTCTTTGATATCAATGCTGATAAAGCCCCAGGGGTAGATGGCTTTTCAGCAGGATTTTACCAGTCTTTCTGGAATGTTTTGGGTCAAGACATCTACCGAGAGATTCGGAACTTCTTTGAATCAGGCGCTATGAATCCAAGTCTGAATGAAACCCATATGTGCCTTATACCAAAGACAACAGTACCCAAGACGGCGGTATATTACCGACCAATTGCTCTATGCAACGTTCGGTACAAGATCATAGCAAAGATTCTAACTCATCGTCTCCAACAACTTCTCCCTGAAGTAATCTCAAAGTATCAAACAGCGTTTATTCCGGGAAGAGCCATTGGAGACAATGTGCTCATCACTCATGAGACTCTGCACTACCTGAAGACTTTGGGGGCTACAAATAGATGCTCCATGGCCATAAAGACGGACATGAGCAAGGCGCATGACCGTATAGAGTGGGGTTTCCTCCAAAAAGTCTTGACAAAAATGGGTTTCAGAGTGTGTAACCACGGTTACATACTCCTTCCTTATCAATGGAGCCCCTCGAGGTTCGGTGGCCCCTACCAGGGGCCTGCGACAGGGAGACCCCCTCTCTCCATATATCTTTATATTATGTTCAGAAGTGCTATCGGGACTCTGCAAAAATTCCTAACTCAATGGCCTGCTTAAGGGTCTGCAGGTAGCTCAACAAAGCCCTTTCATCAATCACCTCCTCTTTGCAGACGATACGATGATCTTCTGCAAAACCAATGAGAGGAACTGCTTAGCACTGAAAGAGATCCTTGGAAGGTACAAATATAGTTCAGGGCAATGTATCAATCTGAGCAAATCATCCATTACCTTCTCAGCAAAAACTCCGGAACCAACCAGAGCTCGAGTTCAGACTTCTGTGGGGATTATCCAGCAAGGAGGTATGGGCAAGTATCTAGGCCTCCCGGAAACCTTTGGGAGACACAAAGTTGATGTCTTTACCGGCATTGTGGATAAAATCAGACAGAGATCCCACTCGTGGAAAACAGGTACCTTTCTGGCGCAGGTAAACATGTAATGCTGCAGTCTGTCTTGACCTCTCTCCCAACCCTTTTGATGTCTCACTTCAAGATTCCTATCTCCCTCTACCGAAGAATCCAATCTGTCCTGACCCGGTTTTGGTGGGATAGCACCCCGAACAAGAGAAAGATAGCGTGGGTATCTTGGGATACTATGGCAAGACCCAAACACCAAGGGGGACTTGGTTTTAAGCATATTGAAGACTACAATGACTCTCTACTTGAAAAACTGAGTTGGAGAATCCACAACAATCCGGACTCCCTCCTATCTAAGGTCTTAGAAGGCAAATACTACATTGATGGCAATTTCCTTGAGAGTGAAGATAAACCAGGATCCTCCCACGGTTGGTCAAGTATAATGGCGGGAAAGAAGGTCATGGTGAAAGGGCTTGGCTTTCTGATAGGAGACGGCAACAACATAAGGGTTTGGTCATACCAACGCAGTCAAATCAAAACCTCCTAGTTCGAGACCTGCTGGACCAATACACCAATGATTGGGATATTGAAAAAATCAGACTTCACCTACCTCAGTATGAGGATTCGATCAGATTGCTTATCCCAAGCTCATTGAAACCCAAAGATAAGCTAGTCTGGTTACCTGAGGCATCAGGAAGGTACACTGCAAAATCAGGTTATAAGGAAATCTTCAAAGTTAAGCATGCCTTAGGGCCGACTCCTTTCAATTGGATGAAGACAATTTGGAATCTCCATGTTCCCCCAAAGATCAAGCACTTCCTCTGGAGACTTGTCAACAACGCTCTCCCAGTAGGCTCTCTCCTGGCTGTTAGAGGTATTCAATCGGAGCTGCACTGCAAAAGATGCGGCGAGTTAGAAACCCTCCAACACCTCTTCCTGTTCTGTCCCCTCTCTCGGGAGCTTTGGGTGAACGCCCCAATCTCACCGTCCCACCCTCTCCCCGTGAACCCGGACTTGCGGATGTGGTTGTCAAGAGCTATCTCCTCTGGCTCTGTCCCTCCTCTAGGACTGTCTGAGTCTCCTCTTTTACCATGGCTCCTTTGGATTTTGTGGACTGCTAGAAATAAACTGGTGTTTGAAGGAAAAAAATTTCAGGTTGATGATTTAATTTCCAAAGCAGTAGTGGATGCTAGAGAATGAGAATCAGCAAACAAAAAGTGTGACAAACCACCTCTTACAGGCTCCTCTTCAAGACGGGTTCCCCCCCCCCACACCCTCCTGCTGGACTGATGGAGCTTGGAACGAGAACACGCAGTATGGAGGAATGGGTTGGGTAATCAAATCAGCCAGCAATGAACTCCTGGCTCGAGGATCCTCTAACATGCAATTCGTGAGCTCAGCTCTGATGGCGGAAGCGTTAGCCATCCGGGAAGCATTGAACAAAGCCAAAGACTTCAATCTTCAGCGAATCCACGTTTTCTCGGACTCTCAAGTCCTTATCTCTGCCCTTCGTTTAGGGTTGGATTTGAATGAGATTGCAGGCGTCCTCCAGGATATCAAGAGCCTTGCCACTCTCTTCTATCCCATATCTTTCTCTTTTATTCCTCGCTTAGAGAATCGCCAAGCGGATGTGCTGGCTAAAACAGGACTTGCTCGTCTATCTCCATTGTAATTTCTTCTCAGCAGCTATTGAAGTTTAAGTTTGACAAAAAAAAAGGTAGTCCATTTTACTATAGATATTTTTTGATGGAACTCCCCCCCTAGCACTGGTGGAATTGTTAATAGGGGCCAACATTGTAGTGCGGGAGGGCAAGTGAAAATTTTATGGTTAATAGTTTCTTCAGCATAACTCCACCTTGGGAAGCTAGGATCATTTCCTATATGTCTTTGGGAAAATAATTCATTTACATAAACTGCTCCAGACAAAAAAATTGCCATAGAAAATGGCAGATTTTTTTTCCATGTTGTACTATCTTTATTAGATCTGGCTAGCATATATCTTGATTTAACCAAGTATTTTCCAGACGACGTTGATGGGTTACAGCAATATCTTTTTCGGATGGGAGTTCTACTAAGATATAAAATGGGTACCAATGGGATGTCGTGCGGTTCTAGTAAGCTCTGGATTTTAGTAACATCCAGTGCTTTTCTCACTGGATTAATAAGATCGGAGACTCTTAAGTTTGGGTTACAGACTGGTGGCATAGTAGGTGGTCTTGCGGTCACATCAGGTAGCCACATGTCTTCCCATACAAGTGTTTGCTCCTCTGTTCCAATTACGTCCGCGGCC
This sequence comes from Moricandia arvensis, assembly GCA_905132765.1. Taxonomy (NCBI): domain Eukaryota; kingdom Viridiplantae; phylum Streptophyta; class Magnoliopsida; order Brassicales; family Brassicaceae; genus Moricandia; species Moricandia arvensis. The sequence goes on from CAJHQP010001023.1 coordinate 20,715, forward strand.
TTTTGTGACAAGGTCTTTTTCTTCCATAATGCTACTCCAACCGTAGGATGATCTCAAAGCCTTAGACTACCACACTTATCAGTTTTTTCTTCACATTTTAAAACACATAAATAATATGATTGGGTAGCAAAATTGGTATTAATTTGATTAAAGCTTATTTTTCCTTTCTTTATGAAATTTGTTGATGTCCATCCATTCAGTGATTGTGAAGACTTTCCTAAATAAAAAATAAAAATTTGTGTCATAGCTCCTCTTCTCTCTGGAATTCTCATGTATGAGCTTATAAGCCCCTTATAGTAGAAATACTTAATAATTCTTTTAATTCATCCCTAATTGTAATATAAATTATGTTCAGATTTTAATGATGATTTTCAAAACAAATATTTGCTAACTAGACGCTGATTCGTAATTCTTAAAGATTCATAGAATAATCTGATATTTTTCTTTATTAGCCTTATATAATGAAAAAAATCTTCCTCAAATAAAAATGCTAAATTAACGCATTCGCTTTTTACATATTTAAAGCTGTTATTAGTATTTCTTTAATGCCTTCCAATATTTGAAATCCAGACTTCCACATAAAGAAATAATAATCTACTAATATGGGAATACACTAAGTGTATAGGGTGTCCATGTCCTTTTATAAATTGTCAAATCATAAAGTTGTAAATGGCCATATCATTACAATTTTTATTCGAGAAAGGAAATGTTGGATCATTAGTCTGGGCCTCTAATATTTTGCAGTAGTCCAGTTGAATCCATCTTCCAAAAAATTTGAGGATTGCCGACGAGAATTGCTCAACTCTTCCATTTCTTTATTGTTTCATCTCTTTGCAAACTCTTACATTTCTTTATCATTTTATCTCTCTGCAAATCTAATATACGTTATCACCACCACTCTTGATCATTCAATGGTGTTCTTTACTGTTTTCTTTATGTTTTCTTTCCACTTGCTTTGTTTCTCTTCTTATTCAACCAAAATCTACAATAGAAGATAAATTCATGGCCATGAACTCTGTTAAATCCACCAGAAAGTCTCTCGTCTCCACCAAAGTCTCATGTTCATTGTTGAGATGTGATAAGGTAAATATGATAAAAGTTAAAGATATAAGACTTGAGGATATTTGGAGAAGGTTGTGTTTTGGGTCGACCAGGCCGTACAGTCCGTATGGGTAGACTGTACAGTTCGTACGGGTTGACCGTACAGTCCATATGGGTCGATCGACCGTACAGTCCATATGGGTCGACCGACCGTATATCGACCAGAAGCAAAGCTTACTAGGATCGGGTAGATGGTAACTCGGCTGGTTTTAACTTTGATGCTTTACTGATCCGAACGTTGTGGAGGGAAGGAGAACAAGTATTTAATTTACAGGATATTAGAGGCTGGAAAGGTAAAGGTATCTTGGTCCAAGATTCCAAGATACGAATGCATGTGGAGCACCTCATTGCACGGTTTCAAATTGACGCTCCTTTTCCTTTGACTACATACGCTTAGCCTTATCCATTGTCCATCAACCTTTTGTAATCTAGTCTATATATATTGTAACATCAGCATTAATAAAGATATACAGTTCTTAAGCATTTCTAGTCATGGTTTCTTATTAGTCTCAGATTTGCTTGAGTCTTTCATTTAATCTCTATTCAAGTCTCTCTAAAAGTCTCTCTAAGCTCAGATTTTCTAAACATTATATGGTATCAGAGCCAGGTTGCTCATAATCTAGTTTGATTCGCAAGAAGACTCAAGAACACACCTTTGGTTCTCATCTTCTCTCTGAGGCATTGCAAGATGGAGAACAAAAAGGTTGTGGTTTCGGTTACACTAAAACATGGAAACTATCTTTTGTGGTCTCGTTTGCCGAAGACTGCCGTGAGGAATAAGGGTTTGTTGGGACATATCACATCTGGTGAAACTCCAAAACTCATTACTCATGATGAATATGATGAGGAGGTTGTCACAAGCGATGAAAACAAGTGGGAACAAGAAAACTTGCTGGTGATGTCCATTCTTTAGAGCTCGCTTGATCCCTCAATCTTGGAAGCTTATAGCTACTGTAAGAAGGCAAAGGATCTTTGGGAAACAATCAAGAAGGTGTATGGGAAAATCTCAAAATTGACTAGAGTGTTTGAGTTCAAAAGGGTGATTAACAATCTGGTTCAGGAGGACATGGAGTTTACAAGACATTAGGGAAAATTCAGAGCTTTATAGTCAGAGTTGGAAATGCTGAGACCAAGTACTACCGACCCGGATGAAATGAGAGAAGGGAACAAGACAAGGTCTTTAGCCTCTTTCTTACCTTGAGTTCTACTAACAATAACCTTATCAAACACATTTTGAGAGCTGGGAAACTACCTGAACTTGAGGACGTGTGCGTAAAAATCCAGAAGGAACAAGGGTCTCTTGGTCTCTTTGGAGGTAAAGGAGAACTCTCGCTAGCTAATCAAGTTGAAGTTTCCTCAAGCAAACAAAGCAATGCACAACCAATATGAAGAAAGGAAGTTTAACAGGACATGTGATCATTGTAAGAGGCATGGACACAAGAAGAGTCAGTGCTGGATACTACATCCACATATGAAGCCAGCTAAGTTCATGAAGGAAAAAGATGCAAGAGCTCACTTTTCATATGGGACAAGTGAGAAAAATGGGTCAAGTGCTACTGGGTCGGGTGCTGCGAGTACTTCAAAATGAATCAATGAGGGAGATGGGCAAGAGATGATGACCATGACAACTCAAGCTACTCACCCGAGTAACTAGCTGAGCAGAGGTTCAGTGATAACGATCTGATTAGGAGATCATACATTGATGCTCTAGTCAAGTTCTTCAAGGATAATGGTAAAAAAATTGGTATCAGTTTTGGTTATTCTTCTGTTGCATCCTTGATTGGTTCTAGTAACTTTAATCACTCTAGGACTGCTTGTGAGCCAACTAGTATTCTAGGACAATCTAAGATTTCTTATGAACAAACTGGAAGTATTAGTCATTCATACAATGCTTATAATGTGTCTAAACCGTTGGTAACTGATTCCGGTGCATCTCATCACATGATTAGTGACACTAGACTTATTAAAGATATTGAACCGACTTATGGACATGTCATGATATCTAATCGTGAAAAGCTACCAATTAGAGGAGTAGGCAATCTAAAATTGTTTGATAAAGAGTGTAGAGTTTCTACATGCATGATTTTACTTCAAACTTGTTATCCGTAAGGAAATGTACTAGTGATTTGAAATGCAATGTGATTTTTAGTCCTAATGATATGAAGTTTTAGGATATTGAGAGCAGTAAATTGATTGGGAAAGGAGTAACCAAGGGAAACTTATATATGCTAGAAGATCTTGCTCATGTTCCTGACTATACTTGCTCATTTACTTCTGCTTCTATGTTGAATAAAGATGCCTTGTGGCATGCTAGACTAAACCTCATGTTAGAGCTTTGAAGTTGATGTTTCCAGGTGTTCTTTTTAAAATGAGCGTGAAGCTTGCATTTTAAGTAAGCATTGTAAGATTGTTTTTCCAGCTTCTAGTACTACTTATGATAACTGTTTTGATCTAATTCATTAGGATGTTTTGACTGCACCTTACTTTTCTAGGGCTAATCATAAGTACTTTGTGACATTCATTGATGAAAAATCTAAATACACCTGGATAAATTTGATCCATCTAAAGATAGGGTTCTTGAAGCATTCTAATATTTTCAGACATGTTACTAACCATTACAATGTCAAGCTTAAAAGTTTTAGATCAAATAATGGTGGCGAGTATACAAGTCATGCCTTCAAGCAACACCTTGATCAATATGAGATCCTACATCAAACGAGTTGTTCGTACACTCGTCAACAATATGGTGTGGCCGAAAGAAAGAATCATCATCTTATGGAGGTTTCAAGATCAATGATGTTTTATTCCAATGTTCCCAAACAATTTTAGTGTGATGATGTGGCCTCAACTTGCTATATTATCAACTACATTCTAACCAAATTTCTTCAAGATCAATATCCATTTGAGGTATTGAAGAAGTATAAACCTCCATTGGACTATCTCTGGGTGTTTGGTTGTTTATGCTTTGTGCTGGGTCCTGGGGAGTTGCACAACAAGCTTGAATCAAGGCCTTGTTCATTGGGTATTCAACAACTCAAAAGGGGTACACATGCTATGATCCAACAAGTAAAAGGGTGTTAGTATCAAGGGATGTGAAGTTTGTGGAAATAAAAAGGTTATTATGAAGAGAATAAATTGACATATTTGGAAGAGTTATCTCAAGAATTAGATAGAGCAGCTAATCTAAGGATGATAGTAAAAGGACTTGGGATCAATTTTACGTAGGATCCAAAGACTAGAAGAAAGACACCTCCTATACCTCCAGGAAGGACTAATACACAACAATCACCCCACCTCGACCATGAGGGGGATATTGAACCTGATGCAGACATTCATGATCAAGGTGTAAGCCAAGTTGAAGAAGAAGTTGTGATGGATACTAGTTGAAAGGTCCAAAAAATGAGCCGGTGGACCAATAAAATGGATCCTTCCCACAGGAGGTACCAAATTAACAAGTTGATGAAAGAGAGGATCAGGTGCAAGATGTGGAGCAGGTTGGTGAGTCAGTTTGGGGAATCCCATTGAAAAGAAGTGCAAGATTGAGGAAGGAACCGCTACCAAGCTCAAACTGGGCCAATACATGAACTTACTATAATGCACAAGCTGTAGAGCATCCTTCTCAAGCTTGTGTTCATTTGCTCAGTATCCTGAGGAACATTGTGCATTCACGATCATCCTAGATGAAAGCCACATACCTAAATTATATGAAGAAGCTATGTTAGAAAAGGCATGTAGAGAATCAATAGGGGATGGGGCCAATTCTATGATCAAGAATGACACTTGGTATGAGAGTGAACTACCAAAAGGAAAGAAGGTTGTGTCTAGTAGATGGATCTCCACTATCAAATATCTTTCAAATGGTAAGGTTAATAGGAAGAAAACCAGATTGATAGCAAGAAGGTTTACTCAAACATATGAAGAGGATTACACTGATACTTTTGCACCAGTGGCCTAACTTCATACAATACAAATTATGTTGTTCTTGGCTGTGAACCTCGAGTGGGTCTTTGGCAAATGGATGGGAAGAATGCCTTCTTGAAAGGAGGGCTTGAAGATGAAGTCTACATGCATCCTCCACCTGTCCTCGAACACTTGGTTAAGAACGGAAATGTGTTGAGGCTAAAAAAGGCTATCTACGGTCTTAAGTAATCACCAAGGGCTTGGTATAACAAGCTAAGTACAACCTTTAATGGTAAAATGTTTAGGAAGTTTGAACCTGACCACACCCTTTTCAATCTCACAACCCATGGGGTATTGTCGTCCTCCTTGTGTATGTTGATTATATCATTATCATTGGAAGTGACAAAGGTGGTATCCAATCAACTAAATATTTCCATAAATTAGTATTTGAAATTAAAGAATTGGGAGAGATGAAATACTTCCTTGGAATTGAGATATGTAGATCCAAGGAATGGTTGTTTATGTACCAAATAAAGTACACTTGATCTTTTTAAAGATGCAGGGAAATATGGAAGAAAGACATCGAAGATGCCTCTTGAAGATGGGTACAAGGTTCCAGGTGAGGGGGAGATTGAAGATATCAAGCCATTCCACGATCCTAAGGTTTAGGAAGCTTGTTGGTAAGTTGATATACTTATCCATTAAACATATTGACATATATTTTGTTGTGAACCAGGTGAGCCAACATATGCAAGTCCCAAAGGATCATCATTGGCACATGGTGGAAGTGATCTTGATGTACCTGTATGGATCACCGGATCAAAGGGTTTGGATGGATTACATTGGAAGCACTGAAGTGGTTGGTTACTGTGATACGGATTGGGCTGGTGACAGATGATGTAGCTTTTATTATGCACTCTCAAATTAACCCTATGAAATATTTTTTACTCTCTCAAATCAGAGGTTTAGTATAGTACTTAGGGATCAAATCAACAAAGACTCTAAGATTACTCAATAGATTTATTGTTTCTAAATAAAGCTAGATGAAAATAGTAATTGATGAATATTAATTTAAGGATTGGTTTAGTTTGTAAAGATTATTTGGAAGGATTAGACTTAGGGGAACTCTAAGGTAGGCTAAGTAATGCAGACTAACATAATGTTAACGGTTTTAGTGAAGCGTTGTTCTGAACTCAAACTTTAAGGTTTAGGTAAGTTACTCTCGTGATTCTTAACAAAGTGTCGATCGATGGCCACTACGTGGTATCGATCGACACTACTTCTAAACATATATGATCCTTATGTTCGATATGTTCTCTACAGTTCTAATTCAACTATCGTTTTTATAAGAGTTTTAGACTGTTTAAGATATTTTTCAGGTTATATCCAACCTCTCGCTTGCGCTACAACATCATATTATCTAAGGTTGAGGTGATCAGATTCAACTTAGCATTAAGATCTACTTATACAAAGAACTAATTAAAATACCTTAACAATTTCATAACATCAACAAGCCATTAACTACCCTAGAAGAACCCTAAATCTAACAATGGACTACTCAGACATGACTGTGATAAACATGATGAATAGCTGAATGAATTGCATAGAAATAACAATAAGAAACAAGGGAGTTCAAGATTTTAGTCTGTGTATGAATAAATCTCTCTCTCCAATGGTAGCCGTCTAAGTTGCAAGTATCAAAAAGGTTTGCAAAAATTGGTATGTCTTGCAAAACAGCCTAGAAACCTAATAAATAGTCTAAAACGCGGCCAATGACTTGTCTTGCAAATAATGGAACTTCTGGGTAAAATTATGATTTCTCAAATCTTTTATTAACTCGTGAAAAAAGGCGATCGACACTCAGGATGAGACTTTCGATCTATGGTCTCCGCGTATTCTGGTTCTGACTTCGAGTTTTCGGCTGAGCATTTTTCAATGCTCCAGTATGATATAAAAGCTTCAATTGCTTCAAATGAGTACATGAACCTGTAATGACTAAAACAATACCAATTTCATATAAAAAGACTCTAAAACCATATACATAACATGAGTGAAATAAGGTTAAAACCATGACATATCAACTCCCCCAGGCTTATCCTTTGCTTGCACTCAAGCAAAACATAGAATGAATCAGTGAGAGGTTTGAAAACACAAAGACTTACCATCTCCTTAGGACACTGTTTAACTTAAGTTTCTGTTGCAACCACATATAGAACATTTCCATGAACTCTAGTTAGCTAATCAGTCTTCCTTACCACAACCTACCAGAAGCTATCTAACATACCTTGTTATTTACCAGTTTAAGAATTTCATGTGGACCCTATTTGGAGTCTACTATGTATGTCTAGACTGTAGTTTAGAGGCTTTTCAAGTCAAGGTACGTTTGGAGGATTATGGAGATAATGAAGCTTGTTAGAGCATTCAGAGAAGATATCCAGTAGCTGTTCACAATCACCTAAGTCAGAGTCGAACTCAAGCATGGCCATCGATCGATGGAGCATCCTTGATGTCGATCGATGGCCTACTCGCAGAGGTATTGGCCGACTTCAAGCCCAAGTCAAGAAAAATTACGAGAATGCCCCTGGACGAGTTTTGACCTAGTTTATAAAGGTTCTACCATTGTTTACACAGAAAAAATAGATTTCATAATTACACAAAGTATTAATTACATCTTTTTAGTTTTCTTATTAGTTTAGGAGAGTAAATCTGAACTCCTTCAGAGATTTGTATTGGAACCCATTATATATTTTGTGTCTTATATTAATCAGTTTATCATGCTTTCAATGATTATTTCTGAGTAATTCTCTTGTTAGAATTAAGTTTATAATGATATTGATGAATTAGTACCAACATACGATTGCTAGGATGAAGAGATATCAATCTTTGGAATTGTGTTTAATACTTGCCTTCTAGAGTAGCTAACTAGAAACCTGAACTTAGGACATTGACAGCTACGAGAATAGGTTCTGCGCCAGAATTAATTTCATTGAGCTAGGTTGTTAGATACCAGCGAGAGTTGGTTTAATTAACCTAGAAGAAAAACTTCCTTTCTGATAACCATCGATCAAAACTCGACCTTAGCCGTCATCGACGGTCGACTCTTTTGTTCGCATACGAGAGGGGGTCATATTTGTTGATTAAGGTCCTTGCATACATAAATAATTCTCTATATCCTATCCATTATAATCCCCTTGCCTGAAACCCTAGATCTATCTTTTCCATTTTTGAATCAACTTTACTTATTAAGACAAATTGGTGTTGTTGCCAGGGAGCAAGGTTCGACAATAGATTTATTTTCTTGTCTTTCAGGTGCATGCTTAGCAAAACTAGAAGCAAAAAAAGAACAAGGAATTACTCTTCTCAAACCCCGTTGCAATCGAATGTTGGTGGAAACGGTTACCAGAGACCGGGAAATCAAGGCTACAACAGAAACTCCTATGGTGGCAACATGAGTAACTTCAATCAGAATTCACAGCATCAGAAGGCTCATGAGAGCAAGTTAGGAACTATAGTTGATAAAATACTGGAGAAGGAGTAGATGACTGTGAGTGGGAAGATAGATTCCATGTACATCAACCTCAATACAAAGTTTGAGACTATCAAAACCCATGTCAAGAAGTTGGAGAATCAAGTGGTCCAAACAAGTGAGGTCATTCAGAGACATGAGAACCTGATTAAGGAGAAAGGGGAATCTAGTCAGAAGCACCATGCCAGTGAATTGATAGGTGAAGATTTTTGGCAAGAAGTGAAGAGAGAACAGCTCCAGGAAGGAGATTTCTGTGTAGAAAGTACAATGCCCTTCGACAGTTTGCATTGGTGTCGATATACACCCAAACCAGAACATCTGAACTCCTTCTGAGATTTGTATTGGAACCCCATTATTTATTCTATGCCTTATATCATTCAGTTTATCATGCTTTCTATGCTTATGTTTGAGTAATTCTCTTGTTATATTTAAGGTTTATAATGGTATTGATTAATTAATCCCATAATAGGATTGCTAGGATGAAGAGATATCAATCTTTGGAATTGTGTTTAATGCTTGCGTTATAGAGTAGCTAACTAGAAACCTGAACTTAGACATGGACAACTACGAGAGTAGGTTCTGTGCCAAAATAAATTCCACTAAGCTAGGTTGTTAAATACATGCGAGAGCTGATTTAATTAAGCTAGCGGACGAACTTCCTGTCTGATATTCGTCAATCGACACACGGCCTTAGTCGTCGATCGACACTTGGCCTTAGTCGTCGATTGACACTCGGCCTTAGCCGTTGATCGACGGTCGACTCTTCTGTTCGCATAGGAGAGTTGGAACGAGAGGGGGTCAGATTTGTGTATTAAGGTCCTTGTATATTAATAATTTCCTGCATCCTGTCCACTATAATTCACTTGCCTGAAACCCTAGATGTATCTTTTCCTTATTTGAATTCACTTAAGTTATTTAGACAATTTCCTTTTCGGAACAAAACCTACAATAAGCCTCCTATTTATAGTTTTCCTAGCTTAACCATTGGAATACAAAAATATACTGTGTACCCTCGCTCTCTGTGGCAATCCCTAAGTACTACAATTAGACTTGTCTTGGCCGGAGTAGTTCGTAGGTTAATTTGATAGACTGCGTGTTTAAAATAAACCTTAATCCGCACGCTGTCAAATTTGGTGCGGCTGCCGAGGAGCAACGATCGCTATTAGATTTATTTTCTAGAGTTTTAGGTTTTTTCTTTAAGTTATTAACAATTTTGTTTTTCTTGTCTTTCAGGTGCATGCTGAGCAATACCATCTGCATGAAGGAGATTTTTCGTTTAGAAAATGCCATGTCCTTTGGCAGTTCGCATTGTTGTCGATCGACACCAGAACCGGAACATCGATCGACGAAAACCTGCAGAATCGGTTTCTTTGTGAATCTTCTAACGTCAATCGACGTCGAGAAGCCAGCGTCGATCGAGAGTCTCCAACAGCAGAACCCATTCGTTTACCAAGCCTGAGTGTCGTCCTATTTGTAAGACCTTTGAGGATGGATACTCAAGAACATAACGCCGATACACCTGACCCCATGACAATATAAAGGCACCCCAAAAGGAAACAAAAAATATTCCCAAACATCTTCCCAGAGAAGCAAATGACAAAGAGATGGATGACTTTGCCAAAAAGTTTTTAAAATTCCTTTAGATACTCAACTTGATGAAGCATACTATACTCATAGATTGTGGTTGTTTTTCTGGGAATCCAAGGAAACATAAAAGGACATAGAACGCATTTTCAATGACCTCAGAGAGAAGATGAAGCAGAGGACTGCTATCAAGAAGAAAAGTGACCCCGGGAAATTTGTAATTCCATGTTTTGTCAAAGGTCACGAGTACCCGAACACCCTCTACGATATTGGATCAAAAGTTAGCATCATGCCTAGAGTTATGGCAGAGAAGTCAAGGCTGAAAGTTGAGCTTTCTAGTGATTAGTTCACCTTTGTGGATTGCTTCAAAGTGAATTCCAGGAGGGATAGCCAAAGATGTCCGTGTGCAGATTTGCAACGGCTTAGTTCCAGTAACTTAATGTGATGGATATACAGATTGATTGGAACTCTTCCTTACTTCTTGGAAGAGCATTCATGGAAACAGTGGGAGGTATTTGTGACATGAAGCCAAACAGTTTGTATCAACCGTTGATTGATCCATACATCTTCTATGAACCTGTTAAAGTCAAGAACAAGGTTACTCCGATAGAATTGGATAATGATCAAGTTTTGATTGCTACATGCTTCTCCAAATAAGATCAAGACTATGAGCCTGCGGACACAACATCGATTGAAATCCAACCCATGGCATTGGTCGAGGGAAGCTTCAACCATAACCTTCACAAACCCCCCATCAGCATCAATAACTACTCAACCTCAATCATCGGTCGACGGTTATGCCACAGATCAGAACGACAAAGGCAGTCAAGAAGACATAGTCTACATTGGGCAGCAATACCATGAGATGATACCAGAAACCAATAACCCAGAATACGATGGTTCTTACTTTGAAGAAGAAGCAGTCGAGTACCATGCTTTTGCACTAGAAGAGACTGGAAATTTCAGAGGATCCTATGGAAGCTGGAATGTAGCATCGGGTTATGGTGTCGCCATACCATCGATTGACGACAATCCGACAGGATATGATTACGATTATGGCTACCTCAGACCAGATGAGTTTGGAATTATGAGGGACCCAGACGGATATGCACTAGAAATGGATGGAAGGATTCTCAAAGTGTCTAAGGACGATATCACAGACATACTGGCTATGGCCAATGAATTAGGGAATCTCTTCAGAAAACAAACATCGATTGCGGCAGTCAGCTCAGTGTCGACTGACGGCAACAATTGGCCATCGATCGATAGTAACCGCACAACATCTAGGCATAGGATGGTAACAGAGGAGTTATTACAAGACAAGCTTGATCGAGTTTACCTTTCTCAGGACTTGATGAGGGATATTATCTACCAGAGTTTGGAAGATATTTCAGAGCCAACAGATGCCAGACTTAACATGTTGACGGGTTGCATTCAAGCACTCGAAGAAAGGATGATCAGATTGGCATTTGCTCAGAGGAAGATGGAAAATCAGAAAACTAGAGTAGATAACGCTGTAAGAGGCTTCATCAGTGCATAGTTTGAGACGAGCAGAAAGTATGTGGATACTTGCTTTCCACATTGGTTTGATGAACCACCTTCCTAGTTCAGAAATGAAAATGTTGAGCTTAAGACTATAACCAAGCGTTGGTGGGAGGCAATCCACTGTGTAGTAAGTTTTATTTTGATTTTTTCACTATTTAGTTATTAATTACAATTTTTGTTTAATTACTTTAGATTTTCAAAGGAAGAGTAGAAAAGTTTGAAACCACCATCGGTCGACGACTTGGATAATTCACCATTGATCGACACTCAACACCCACCATCGGTCGACACCCTTTACGGAGTTTGGTAACATCGACTTTCTCTATACCTTTTACTTATGCTTTAGTTTTTATTAACCAAACCCAACGGGATATCGCTGGGACAATGTTAGTCAAGTTTTGGGGAGGTTCGATGTTGCTTTTATCTATTTTGAGCTTTTATCTATTAAGTTTTTCAAATTGTTTTTTTTATAGAGTCAAGCAGGGGATTATGATCAGAACTTATATATTGACTAACCACACTATAGCACCATTCTTAGACATGTTGATTGCAGAGATTACTAGAGATGCCAAAGTTGATCATCCTGAAATTAGATCAAACTTATTAAGAAAGTTTGAAGGAACCAAATTTGATCTCCAACCTAATACTGACTACTTTGTTTGCTTTGCGGCTTGGTATACATTGGATCGGATTCCTTCTGCAAGTTTGTAAGGCACTAGTCTGTGTATTTCTGATTTCCCTTCTCTCTCTCTCTCTCTCTTCAAGAACTATAATAGAAAAAAATGAGATGATTTGCTGAGATGTAGAGGGGTAGGTATATTACCGATGATCCCACTATTCTAATTCAAAGGATGATCACACATTGTTGGAAGTGAGGGGTTTGTACATTACCAATGATCCCATTATCCGCCTACAACTTTGTTTCAAAAAAATATAATAAAAAAAAGAGATGGCAAGATGGACTGTAGCAGCATCATTGTCCATTGAATTTGAGATCTTAAAAGATTCTGAGAGAAAAGAGGGAAGAAAATGATCAAGAAACTTTATACCTATACATGCAGGTTTGTAGGAGTTGAGTCCATGTTTCATTTGATCAATACTCCCAAGGTAAACTCTGCACTTATTTTTATGCAAAGAAATGAGATCAGTAGAGGGGTGAGTCAAATTAGTATTTGTTGAGTTGCTGGTAGAATGGATTTGATTGCTATACTAGGATAAAGCATACAAAGTTTCTCTTTGATTATCATTATTCGATGTGGTTGCAATATATTAGGGGTGATAGTTATGCTTATGTATTATGTGAGTCTCCGCTTTTCAATTCTCTTTCACAAGCTACCTTTGTTTTAATTGTGGACAAGCAAAAGGTTAAGTATGGAGGAGTTGATATACCTTGTTATTTACCAGTTTAAGAATACCATTTGGACCCTATTTGGAGTCTACTATGTATGTCTAGACTGTATTTTAGAGTCTTTTAAGGTCAAGGTACGTTTTGGAGCATTATGGAGATAATGGAGCTTGTTAGAGCATTCGAAGAAGATATCTAGTATCTATTCACGATCAACTAAGTCAAAGTCGAAGTCAAGCATGACAATTGATCAACGGAGCATCCTTGATGTCGATCAACGGCCTACTCGCAGAGGTACTGGCCGACTTCAAGCCCAAGTCAAGAAAAACTACGAGAATGCCCCTGAACGAGTTTGACTTAGTTTATAATGGTTCTGCCATTGTTTAGGCAGAGAGACCCATATTTCATATTACACAAAGTATTAATTACAGCTTTTAAGTTTTCTTAGTAGTTTAGGGGAGAATATCTGAATTCCTACAAAGATTTGTATTGGTACCCCATTATTTATTCGATGACTTATATTATTCTGTTTTTCATGCTTTATATGATTATGTCTGAGTATTTCTCTTGTTAGATTTAGGTTTCTCATGGTATTGATGAATTAGCCCCAAAATAGGATAGCTAGGATGAAGAGATATCAATCTTTGTAATTGTGTTTAATGCTTGTTTTCTAGAGTACCTAACTAAAAACCTGAACTTAGGACATTTACACCTATCATAGTAGGTTATGTGCTAGAATTAATTCAATTGAGCTAGGTTATTAGATACATGCGGGTGCTTGTTTAATTAACCTAGTGGACGAACTTCATGTCTGATAACCGTTGATCGTCATTCGGCCTTAGCCGTCGATTGACTGTCGACTCCTCTGTTCGCATACGAGAGGGGGTCAGATTTGTTGATTAAGGTCCTTCCATATTAATAATTCCCTACATCCTATCCACTATAATTTACTTGCCTGAAACCCTAGATCTATCTTTTTCATATTTGAATCAACTTATCTTATTTAGACAATTTTGTTTTCAGAAGAAAACCTACAAAAACTCCTATTTATATCTCGCCTAGCTTAACCATTAGAATACAAAAATCTATTATGTGTCGTTGCTCTCTGTGGATTTGATCCCTAAGTACTACATTTAGACATCTTTTGGTAAGAGTAGTTTGTAGGGTTAATTTGATAGATTGCCTGCTTTAAAACAAACATTAACCCGCACGATGTTACTATCTGACATACCTTTTACTATCCTCATTAGAATACATACTATTTGATGCAGGCTTTATCCTGGGGTACCGAACAGAGGACACGTGTATTCTTACCCAAGCAAGTGTTTGAACCACATGTAACTTCTCTAATCATTTTCCTCTCTCTTCTTTCTTCTCTGAATCTTTTTAGATCTCAAACTCAATGGACAATGATGCTGATACAGTCCATCTTGCCATCTTATTTTTTAATTCTCCTTTTTAGCTAACATAGTTGTTGGCGAATAGTGGGATCATCGGTAATGTACTTACCCCTTGCTTCCAACGATGTGTGACCATTCCTTTGAATTAGGATAGTGGGATCATCGATAATGTACCTACCCCTCTGCATCTAAGGAAATCATCTTAATCATTTCTTTTTATAGATGCTGAAGAAAGGTGAGAGGATGATCAAAAAGTAAAGTACTTTTACCTTTCAGATTTGCACGATGATTTCGATCCTATGTATACCAAGCCCCAGAACTAGCAAATATATTACTTAGGTTAGAGGTTAGCTTCAGTTCTTCAGAATGGTGCTTGAAGATGGTGCAACAAAAAGTTCTAGAAAAAGGTTATAGTCTATACCTAAATTCTAATTTTGACTTAATAAAACAGTTTTAAAAATCGATAGTAGGAAATAAAACATCAAAAATAAAATATGGTATAGTAACTACCTGCCCCAGACTTGAATAACACTATCTTAGTGTGAAAATAGTCTGAGATTGGTGAGTTTCAATTAATTGGAATGAAGATAAGTTAGTTGTTAGGATTTAAGAAATCGTACCTCTATGTCATAGTCGCCACCGATCAACGGTACCTAAGAACTATCGATCGATGCTCAGCGGACAGCATGAACCCGTCAGCAAGTAACTGTAAAAAGTGTCTAAAATTTTTGTAGTCTAATCATCTCTCTTTGTGTTTGCACTGTTAGACACTCAAAAAACCATGTTAAAATAGCAAACAGTGATAATAATAAAAATAAATTCTAAATCCATGTTGGGGTCAAGTCGGTTACAATGGAATCAAAGTCAAAAACTTCCCGAGAAATGTCCTCTTTGACAAGAGAGATATAATATTTAAAAAAAAAGAGCGGGAAAATCGAAATCGAGTTTCGTATGAATTCTGAAGAGGGTTCGTATGATAAGTCCTCGAGAAAGTTTACTCTAGGGCTCGGACAAACGAAACCCCGAGCATCAGAAAAACAAAACGACAATAAGGCTCAATCGTCCAACTCGCCCCTTCGGCGAGTTGGATCAATTAATCCATCTTCATCCCGTTCTCGTAGCTTTCTCCTTAGAAATTGGATCGGACTTGCTCTTTTTTCGTCTTGATCGGAGTTATCGTTGGAACTTTATGATTTAAAAACCGCAAGAACTTATTTTCTCGTCTAAGGTTTGAATTGATCGTATGAAAGGAAACAGTTGACTAAACACCTTGAACTGTCTCCAATATATGAGAAATTCAAACTATCTTCGGAAGCGACGTTGCTTCGGGAGCTCTCTTTCGATAAATCGTAAAAACGCTTTAAGTCGAAAACGACCCGTGAGGGTCTAAAACGCGGCTAAAAGCCCACTCATGGTTTTATACGAAATCAAGCCCAATCAATCTGACGGTCTATCTTTTACTTTGGAGGAGAAGATAAATGTGAAGTTCGAAAGATAAATGTAAAGTTTCCAAAGATAAACACGAAGATTGAAGGAAAATGGAAAATTCCAAAAAGCGATAAACTCGGCCTAGGGCAGAAAAAGAAAAGGGGAACTGAAAAGAAGGCATATAAAAGGGGAGCTAAAGCTAAAGGCACATGGATCCGAAGATTTAGACCTAGAGAAATTCTAGTTTAGAAGAACTTAGAACTTAGGTGGCTAGAACAACAAGGTTATACTCAGACATTTCTCCATCTTTGTTCGACGATTCAGATTTCCTTAGACTCTACAACTCGTTGCACATAGAAAACCTAAGCTTTATTCTCGACAAGCTCGGTTTCTATGACTGGCACTCGATTACCAGAGGAACTTTCTCCGGCAGTTCGATCTCTTGATCCACTCTTTTAATTGAACTTTGTTCGGCTTGATACTTGAAAGGGGTACGTAGGCAGCCTTTCATAAGGTTCAGTCTGAAATCAATCAAAACATTTTCTAATATCTTTTTTGTCTTTTGATATCGACTGCGACTCAAACAGGTTTAAGTTTTTTGGTTGCTAGAACTAAGTAACTCGCTAACAGCTCTTGCGTCCAAAGCTTTGATAAACCTTTGTATTGATAGCAACGCTCTTACGCGGATTCGACATAAGATATACTTTTTCTATAGATCCTTTTTTGTTATCTTCTTATATTTCGCGTTTATTCGATTACTTGTCTTTGGCTCTCGCAGAGAATCCGAGACCTCATGGAAAGTTAGGGTTTCTTGACTTTTCCTTAATTTACGTAAATTGACAGTGTGAATTTTGGTTCATATAGTTTGGCGCTAGAAGGAGGGGGGGCGTCGGATTACTCTAACTCATGGCCCCAAAACGCTTGATCGAAACAATGTCTGGAAATATGAAAGACAATACCACAGCTTGCAACAATGCTGGTAAAACGACTCCAGCGGTGACTGCTCCCATCGCCAACGCTTATGCAAACGACGCAGTGCTTGAGAAAATCAAAAACCTAGTTGCGACTTTTGGCCACACGCAGAGAACCGAAACAAGCTCGTGATTTCTCTCACTCAACACAAAGGGAAACATTAAAATCTATCAAACCCCGTAAAGTTTGTCTCATTACCGAGTTTGAAAAATCTCAGTGCATAAGGGTTCGACCAAAAGACCTTTTTCTAAAAATTTCGGAAAAATAAATTTTCCTCTCCCAGAAAATTGCGGAGAAACCCTAGATTACTCACGGATAAAGGAAGCAAAACAAATCGGGCGCACAACCCCCACTGTTGTACTTCTTCTGAACAATTTTCGAAGAAACAAACTTGATCTCTATTGAATCACTCGAAACCTAAAAGGCTGACGAAAAAACTAAACTAAGCAGAAAGAGAGATCATATTCCTCACAGCTAAAACGTTTTCTGAAACCTAAGATTTCGTAAAAAGTCAAGCTTCGATTCTACGCGACATATTCAGTGAATTCTCGATGATTGTCACTTAAACTTACTTCGAGAAAACTACTCAAAATCCCCTTGGATCAATCCCGCGGAAATGAGAAAATCTCTGATTACGTAGTCTCCCGTTAATTAAGCTCATCACAACCAAAGTTTCAGAGGCTAAAACATGAGTTTTCCGAAAAAAATGAAAACACGCTAACATAAGGAGTTTCGTAAAATTAAACTCAACAATATTTTACGATACCAATTTCGTAAAACTAAACTCATGACATTTCGCAGAATAACTTTTATAAAATTAAAGCTGAACAACATTTTCCGAAACAGCTTTCGTAAAATCAAACCTGAAAATATTTTATGGAACATCATTCGTAAAGTGAAGCGAGTTAGCATTTTATGAAACAACTTGCGTAGAAATTTTTTGAAAACATTTACGAAATGACCACACCAGCATACCATCAAAACTCAAGTCAGACCAGTCCAACTCGCCTAACGGGCGAGTTGGACCGAACAAGTCGTCGAACTTGGTAGTTCGGCGAGTTGGACCAAACAAGCCGTCAAACTCGCTAGTTTGGCGGGTTGGACCGAACGAGCCGTCCAACTCGCCCGTTTGGTGAGTTGGACAAAACAAGATGTCCAACTTGCCCGTTCAGCAAGTTGGACCAAACGAGCACTCCATTTGATCATCTTTGAGTTCTCCTTTGAGTCACGATTGAAACGCTTTTTGGTTCGTCTCAATCGGAGTTTCCGTTGAGGTTTTACGATTAAAACAAGTTGGACGAACACCGTCTAACTCGCCCGATGGCGAGTAGGATTTATTCCCTCAAAATCGCTTAATGGCGAGTTGGGAAATCCCTGATGAGCTTCTCCTTTGCGTTCTGTTTCTAATATCGATCGAAACGTTTTTCGTTTCATCTCAATCAGAGTTTCCATTGAGATTTTACGACAAAAATAAGTAAGACTCGCCTAAACTCCTTGGCTTGCTCCTACTCGACCTCTTGGGCATCCTACTCGCCCTCTTGGGAATCCTACTCACCCTTCCCTCCATCTTTGCGTTCTCCTTTGAATTTTCATTGAAACATATCATGTTTCGTCTTGATTGGAGTTACCAATGGAACTTTATAATAAAAACCACAAAGACTTGTTTTGTTGTATGAATTCAGATTGATCTTATAAAAAGACAACATTTAACTTAACACCCTAGTAGCCTCAACTATACGATTAATTTGAACCTTCCGATAAAAATTGACATCGTATCAAAGGTACCCTATTGAAGAAATCGTAAAAACGTTTAAGTCAAAAAACGGCCCGAAAAGGTCTGAAACACTACTAAAAGCACACTTACGATTATAGAAGAAATTGTGCCCAATGATATTACGACAGTCTATCTTTTATTTGCAGGAGAAGATAAAAGTCAAATTAGTGAAATAAATGTTAAGTTTTGAAGGATAAACACCAATATCGAAAAATATGGATCGACAAACCAAAACCGCAAGACAGGTTCGAGCCAACCAAGGCTAGGAAGAACTAATACTTTTACCATTCTTAAGGGGCGTACAAACACGAGAACATGAAGGGGAGATAAGCAAGCAAAACAGAGAAGAGGTTAACCCAAATCTTCGAGAAAACTAAGGTATGGCCCCTTTGAAAGTTTTTGAAATCAGACTTGGAATTTTTAAGGAAGGTACTAAGAAATAAAAAACTCTTCAGAAATTGCATTAAAACTTTAAGAAACTTAGGATCTAGGAGAATAGTCTAGCGAGCTAAGTCTTAGGCATATTCTTGTGTAGATCTATTGTTATGTGACTGTTCAGGCATATCTAGCAAACCGATCTAAACTCTTGGAAAACCGAAAAACGATCGACACACATACTCAGCTCGCTTCCTAAAGAAAGAAAGAACTAGAAACGCGAACGTCGTCTTAAAACCGACTCGTTCCTAGAAATTTCTTAAAACCGACATATTCCTAGTCGTTAACCCGAAACTCACCAAGACACAATTCTACCATCATCTTTAAACCGACCTGGATTGTCGATAATCCCAATCTTCGAAAGAAAAAACGTACACAATCCTTCAAAATATCGGTTCAGCCGTTTTCTTTCGTAGAAAAAAGTAGGGAGTAGGTACGTATACTATACTCGTATACTCCCATACTTAAAATTATTTTTTGTTCCGGCGTCAAGATAACGCTTTCGACAAATAAAACTCTCGCAGCAGTACACAGAAAATCATATAGGCAATGTGATGCCGTATAAAAACGATCATCTATTACTTTTGTATAACTATAACATTTTATACGAAAGAGCCTACGAAAAAACAAGAACGGTTTCATGAAAAACGACTTCGCAATGCGGAAAAGGGAATGAGGAAAACACATTCCTCGTTCGCAAATATCACGAGTAATCTGCGAGAGACATTCTCAATTTACTTTTATCCCATTCACTTCTGTCAAAACATACGCAAAACATCCTTCCTATAGCCACACCAAGTTATGCAAAGAAACTTTCGGAAACGAACATAGCAGGTTTTACGGAGAAGTGTTTTGGAAAATTTGCGTATAGCTAAAAACAAAGTCATATGACTCGTCTCTCAAAGAAAAAACTAAACTTTATCTCTTCGCACTACGATCTTACAGATTTCATTCTTTAGCCATGCGGCTCGCTGGATTCAGCCTCCCATGTCCCTCGGTTCCATCCAAGCAGGCAATCATCTCGCACGGGTTCTTTATCGAGCCTCTTAGGTTTTGTCTTCATCATACAATAACAAAACAATTTTCGTACGACTATAGGTAAACATTATACGAAATATTCATCGTGTAACTGATTCCTAAAGTGGTAAATCGTTTCTAACACCATTGGCCCTCTTAGCAAGGAAAACTGTGATGTGGACCATCAATCTTGACAAACGCTCTTTGGCCCTCGGCCAATTAGGCCTTTCGTTAAAATCCAAACCGGAATTCGGCATCCTCTTTAGGACAGTTCTGAACTAACATGACCTGAATGTTAACACAAACAAGCCATACTCTAATCTGTGACAAGAAACGTCCTCGGCTATTCGGCTGAACACATCCTTCAGACCGATCCAAAATGTTTCAGCGGCCACTGCTCCATGATTACTCAAGCAAAACGACAATCCACGATTAGTCTAAAAACGCCAAGTACAAATAACTATCGTATAACCCAGAATCAGAAATCATACGATAAATTCTTAATACCAAAACTTAGTCGTAACCATCGGACGGTTAACGGAAAACTTAAACTTGTCGACAACCGACCATGTTCAATATGTTCCGTAGTTTACTCTAAACCCACAACAATTTACAAGTAAAAAGTGGCACATAAAGAAAAATCGTAACAAAGCTCCTAGATCGATATGAAACATCCTTAACAATACACGAAATAAATCTCGGGGGCCGACTCTTCACCAAGCACAGTAAAGGAAGTCGCATATTCTCAGGGACAAATTTAAGTGACCCATTGGTCCTAATTCCTCGGAAACAAACCAATAAATTTATCTTCAGTAAGGTTAAAACAAAAATCTTGCGATACCAAACATCTTCAAGTTCGCAAACATTTCAAGAATGAAATGCGGCATACGAAAGAAAAACTCAACCTTCGACACAACAAGATGTCGCTAACGCTCATAAAACTGTTTTGCATCAAAACTTTACGAAATGGAATGCTCACCTTAAAAACAGTTTGTCCGCCACTATAAAAGATACACACCTTCTTAAACATGTATCCTTCACGAAGATTCAAAAAATATTATATCTACCAATAAGTTTGTTGTTGATAACAACAAACTCTTAATGTCCTAAATAGACTAAGTCATCTCATAGAAATTGCTCTTATACATCTGACACAAGGATAATAGCGCTATAAAAGAAATCTAAAATTTTGGTCAGCACTTTCAGGAGACTTAAAAATTGTCCCCAAGAAGGTGCTTGATTCCTACCATAAAATTTGTATAAGCCGAGAACATATCACGGACTTTAAAGCGGGATGGAAATCAGGTCAAAAAGATACGGAAAACGTAAGCCGAAGTACTCATCGCACCCCCTAAAACCGTGATTAGACATAGGTCTTGCCCTAAACCCAGCACACTGGTCTCTAACATCTCTAGGCATGATATCAAAGGATACGAGATCCCAAAATATGTCTCTTTGTTTGTGTTCCATGGTTCATGAAATTTCGAAAAGCGGAGTTTTCGAACATTCTCATCTAAAACGAACAGCCAATATAACGATCTACAAGGAGTTAGATATGAAATGACAACTCATAATCTTCACTTTACACTCACACGAATACAAACATGCTTTTAAAACGCGAAACAGAATTCATTAAAACCTTGCAAAGCGGCTGGGATCCGAAGCCACATGCTGTCAATCCCGAAAACATAAATACGGCTACATTCGGCCAAAATAAACAGCCTATGAAGCTAGTCTCGAGCCCGACAAAGGTCCAATATACAATGTCATCGGCAGCAACATGCCCGATAATCTCTACACGACACACAACTAAACCATAAAGGTCTCACTGGAAAACATGAAGTAAGAACCTTAACTCTGGAATGAACTACGAAAGGCTTGATCTAGTACTGTCAGATGGGCCGTCCAGTGTCCAATTGGCCCTGTCCAAAATGGACCATTTCAGTTTTGGGCATTAATTGTCGGTCCATAATGGACAGTGGTCCAAAAAAATTGCCCAAGACCAAAAAAGACAATGTCCAAATGGGCTTGTCCATGGACACCCAATAATTTAATCTCTTTACTATTTATTTGTATTTAATTCTTTTTTTATTCATTTGTATTTGATTTATATATATTTCATATTTATATTATTCACAATGATTTATGTATTTGAAATGTATTTAATTTACATTTTCATATTTATATTATTCACAATGATTTATGTATTTGAAATGTATTTAATTTACATTTTCATATTTATATTATCAAATCTTATGAAATGGTGATGATGATGAACAATTTTAGCTCAAATTATACTACTTATTGAATTTCATAATATCAATAATTTAATTTGTCTCAGCAGACTTTTGCTACACACCTAACCCATCCTACGTAGACAAACATGCACATACAAACGAAACTCACACACAAACGAAAAATATAGTATACAAGCTTCATACATATTGTTTATTTCTTACAAAAGTCTCATATGAAAACATATTAAAACTTAAAAACTTTTACCATAAACTTGAACTCATCATCAACTTCTTGAAAGCAAAATCATTTTTCTTCCTCAGACATAAACTCAAGCTCAATTCCAACTTCTTGAAATCCACGAAACCAATTCCTAGCACATATCAAAGCTCGGACATTTGTGGGTAAAAGACAGCTCCTATACTTGTGGAGAACACGGCTACTTATACTAAAGGATGATTCTGAGGCTACTGTCGTGATAGGGATACTAAGAACATCACATGCCATTGATGTCAACTCTTTAAAACGACTTGAGTTGTCTTTCCAATATGCCACTACATCCATACTTCTAAAGTTACCCATATCTACCACTAGCTCATCTAAGTATGTGTCTAATGGTGATTTTCCGTTACCATCCATCTTTTGAGAAAAGTAATTATAAAAGTCCTGAAATAGCACCAAACCAGACATCAGATTATTTTGACACTACACCAAACATTAGCTAATAATTTCTTACTGAATTTGTACACCAAACAGCACCAAACGACCCATTTTTTGACGCTAACACCAGACATCAGATTATTAACTGTAATCCATATCAGTATGATGCTACACCAAACATGCATACCCATTCATTCTAAAACTACACAACAGCTAATTCCAAACAATCCTTCCTAGAAAACAGAGCAGCAGTAAGGAATAAAACCAGACAATTTTATATAGACGTACATCATATCCTGAAGGTATACTGCCTCGGGGAACATGTGAAGTTGATGCTTTGATGATGCTTGTGTCTCTTTTATATTCTCCAAAAAGCTTAACCATCTTGCCACACACATGATCCAATTTCAACTTGGTGGTGGCTGGATCTAGAATATCATAACAATATTCTAGAAATGCAAACTTCAATCTAGGATCAAGTACTGCCGCAATTGCTAGTATGTCACTGAATTCCTCCCAATATTTTTCGAATTTTTCATTCATAACCTCTACCATATCACAAATAACTTGATCCTCTGAATCTTCATGAGATTTCAGCCAACACTTAATAAACCACACTTGCATAAAGTACAAGTTTGCTGTAGGGTAAGATGAACCAGAAATGAGCTTTGTGACTTCAGCAAATGGTTTCAATAGCTGGCAGATCAGTTCTGATTTTTCCCACTCCAATTCAGATGGAAAGCTTTTGTAACTTCTATCAACAACTTCAAGGTTAAGTAGAGCTTCCTTATACTCAATACCCGTAGAGAGCATCAAGTGTGTGGAGTTCCACCGTGTTGTGACGTCTAAAACCAGTCCCGCTTCAGCTTGAATTCCAACTGTTTCAATACAATTCTGAAACATGTCTTCTCTAGATTGAGATCCCTTCACAAACTTAACGCTGTCCCTGATATTATCTAGAGCTCCACTAATAACAGCCAACCCATTTTGCACTATCAAGTTTAATACGTGAGCTGAGCATCTCACGTGAAAGAATTCTCCGTTGCATACCAAATTTTTCTGTAGCTTTCTTGTCAAAATGGCTTGCATACTATCATTGGCGGTCACGTTATCTACTGTTATTGAGAAAACCTTTTGCTCTAAGCCCCACTCTTTCAACAGTTCAGCCAGCTTAAACGCTATAGAAACACCCGAATGTGGAGGAGGAAAAGCACAAAAAGATATAATCTTCGTCTTCAAAACCCAGTCCACATCAACGTAATGGGCTGTCAAGCACATATACCCTTCTATCGTTAAGGCTCTCCAAAAATCTGTTGTTAAGCAAACCCTACCAGGTATTTTAGCCAAAGCTTCCTTAAGCTTCTTTTTCTCTTTCTCATAAATCTTGTAGACATATGATGCTGCTGTATTACGACTCCAAAACTCAATAGAAGGATTAGCATAAGTGAAAGCTTTCTCTTATCTTTTCATACTCGACAAAAGAATAGGGCAGATTATGTTGAATTAGAGCCACAGCAATCATTTCGGGGAGCACTGCCATATCTAGCTTTCTATAACTACTTCTAGGAGTATTTCCAAGAGTTTTCAAGCAAGACTTCATATGACGAATCAAGGTATTAGTTCCATTTTGACGCAGATTCAAGCAATAATTCTTCTCACAATGAATGCATGTAACATCAGTTTTGCCATCAGAATATTTCTCTCCTACTATGTAGTTTTTCCAGCACTTAGAACGGCGTCTACTTATACTGCTCGTACCTTTTTGTTTCTCAGCTATCTCTGAAGAACCAGTTTCCTGAGGCACTGTATCAAGCTCATGATTATCCTCTTCAGCCATATCTTCATGTGCAAGATAAATGTTGTCCTCCTCAATCAAGTTTTGTGTATCAAAGCTCATCATATTCCTGGAACAATTACACAGAAATATTGCAAGATAGATTAGTAACTCTAAAGACACAGTCACATAACACAGTCCCTGGATACAATTTCTATAATAAGTTTTTAAGAAAGAAAATGAAACATAGACAGAGAATATAAATGATTAATGCAACTCAAGAGTTCATTATTCTCGTGGTTTCTGGTCCTAATCCATGGCTTAGTAAACTAAACTGTTTGCTACAGATAGGTGCACAAAACGAGAATGTGATCATCAACGAGAACATTAAACAATGAGCTATACTAGAAAGGCAAGCCTAAGTATATCTCACAGACTCATCAACGAGAACATTAAGCTAAAGGAGTTTCAGGTCACTGCTTATTATTCATGAAAAGCAACTACAAGAACTTATCTATTGAAACCATTACTAAACAAAAAAAGCAACCCGTTAGACTTCAATGACTAGAAATATAACAGTAAAGTGTTGTAATACAATGGCAAGGTTGATCAACACAAGAACGAGATGCCAAAGAAACTACACATAAATATGATGGTTTTGTTTTGAACCAGCATGGCCTCAGATACTCCTCTCTCTCACTCTGGATTCGACACACCAGTCAATTTGAGAGTTTGTTGATTGTTTTTGGTTCACACACCTCACAATCAAGTTGTTCAAAGAACAAATGAATCACCAAGAAGAAAAGAGTTTTTGATAAAAATGATGATTGAGTTCAGAACTGAAACAAAGCAACAATTTAAAGGGAAAATCAAGAGCAACTCGTGCATGAGGGCCTTGAGAGTTGTAGTTTCGTGCATGAGCACTTAGGGAAAGAAATAAAACAAAAACATAAATAAACTAGCTGTTATAAAACAGCAGAATAATTGAAGGTGGTTGGGCTGGTGGTGATTGGGCCAAAGATCTCTTTTTCACTTTCTTGGTTCTGAATAAGGCCAACAATCTTCTTAATTAGTTTCTTGGACCTGGATCTCATGATGGGCCCAATAGATATGACAAATGGATCTTCTTTCTGATATTTGGACTTCTTTTGGGCTGAGAGAGAGAGACATCTTCATTTTGGGCCTGATCCAGGCCATCTTCTTGATAATAACTTGGTTCTTGCATCCATTCAGGTTCATCATCAGGTTCCTCTAAGGTTGGCTCATCCTGGATTGCATCATCCCCTCCTCCTTTGAAAGGATTTTTCCTCAAATCCAAATGATCTGCATGAAAAGGAGCTAAGTCAGACACATTGAAAGTTGAACTCACAGAATACTTACCTTGAAGATCAATCTTGTATGCATTGTTGTTGATTCGCTCAAGGACTTTGAAAGGACCATCTCTTCTTTTCATTAGTTTGAATTTTCTTTTATTTGGGAATCTATCCTTCCCGAGGTGTATCCACACCAAGTCTCCAGGGTTAAAGATCAATTCACGCCTTCCTTTGTTGGCATACTTCTCATACTGCTTTGTCATGGCTTCAATGTTCTCCTTAACCTGTTTATGCAAAGACACAACAAACTCGGCCTTCTGGTTGCCATCAAGGTTAGCTTGTTCTTTCAAAGTCAAAGACAACATATCCAAATGAGTCAAAGGTCTAAACCCATAAACAATCTGAAATGGAGAAAACTTAGTAGCCCTATGAACAGAATGGTTGTATGCAAATTCGACATGAGGCAAACAATCCACCCAAGTCTTAAAATTCTTTTTAATGATTGCACGAAAGAGAGTAGACAAAGATCTATTAACTACTTCAGTTTGTCCATCAGTCTGAGGGTGACAAGTAGTAGAAAACAGCAATTTGGTTCCAAGTTTAGCCCACAATGTTTTCCAGAAATGACTTAAGAACTTAGTATCTGTATCAGAAACAATGGACCTAGGCATTCCGTGCAATCTAACCACTTCTCTAAAGAACAAATCAGCAACCAAAGAAGCATTATCAGTTTTGTGATAGGGAATAAAATGAGCCATCTTAGAGAATCTATTAACTACAACAAAGATGGAATCTCTTCCCTTCCTAGTTCTAGGCAATCCAAGCACAAAATCCATTGAGATATCTACCCATGGTTCAGATGGAATAGGCAGAGGCATATACATACCTTTGGTTTGGTTTGTTGCTTTGGCTTGCTTGCAAGTAACAGACTGATTACACAGCTTCCCCACATCTTTTCTCATTCTCGGCCAGTAAAAGTGATGCTGCAAACTCTTCAAAGGTTTGTCAATGTCAAAATGACCCATCAATCCTCCTCCATGTGCTTCCCTGACAAAGAGATCTCTCAAAGAACAGTTAGGAACACACAATCTTGATTCATAAAACAGAAAGCCATCATTCTTGAAATGTTTTTCTACAGCAATCTTGTCACACTTAAGATAGACTTCTTTGAAATCAGGATCAGTGGCATAGTATGACTTAATCTGTTCAAAACCGAGGAGATGAGTTTCCAAAGTAGAGAGAAGAGTGTACCTCCGAGAAAGGGCATCAGCAACCACATTCTCTTTACCTTGTTTGTACTGAATTACATAAGGAAATGTTTCCAAGAACTCCACCCATTTGGCATGTCTTTTGTTGAGCTTTTGCTGACCCTTCAAGTGTTTCAAGGATTCATGATCACTATGAATGACAAACTCCTTGGGCCAAAGATAGTGTTGCCAAGTCTGGAGTGCGCGGATCAGGGCATAAATCTATTTATCATAGGTTGGATAGTTCAACGTTGCACCCCCAAGCTTTTCACTGCAATAAGCTATGGGTTTCTTCTCCTGCATTAGAACTACCCCAATACCTACACCAGAAGCATCACACTCTATTTAAAAAGTTGTTACAAAATCAGGAAGCATAAGAAGTGGTGCATTAGTCAACTTCCCTTTTAACAGATTGAAAGCCTCTTCTTGAGTTGTATCCCAAGTTAAACCCACAGTTTTCTTGATCACTTCAGTGAGAGGTGCAACAATGGTGCTAAAGTCCTTCACAAATCTCCTATAGAATCCAGCAAGACCATGAAAACTTCTCACTTCTCCCACGTTTTTAGGAGTTGGTCACTCTCTTATAGCTTTCACTTTCTCTTCATCCACCTGTATTCCCTGAGAAGTAACAACAAAACCTAAAAAGACAAGGTTGTCTGTTCCAAAAGAGCACTTTTTATAATTGGCAAACAAGACTTCTTTCCTCAGGACATCTAAAACCTTTCTCAGATGTTCAACATGATCAGACAAGGTTTTACTGTAAATTAAGATTTCATCAAAGTAAACCACAACAAACAACCCTATGTAAGATCTCAAAACATGATTCATGTGTCTCATAAAAGTGCTAGGGGCGTTTGTTAAACCAAATGGCATCACAAGCCACTCATACAAGCCTATGTTTTGTTTTAAAAGCAGTTTTCCATTCATCCCCCTCTTTCATTCTAATCTAACGATACCCACTTTTCAAATCAATTTTATAAAAATAGCAAGAACCATGAAGTTCATCTAGCATATCATCAAGACGAGGAATGGGATGTCTGTACTTTACCGTGATGTTGTTGATGGCTTGACAGTCTACACACATTCTCCAGGTCCCATCCTTCTTTGGAACAAGCAGCACAGGGACAACACAAGGGCTGAGGCTCTCTCTGATGTGTGTGTCCTTTATCCATAAGCTCAGTAACTTATCTTTGAAGCTCCAATGTTTCTACATGGTTGGAACGATAAGCTGGTCTGTTTGGTAAGGAAGCTCCTGACACGAAATCAATCTGATGTTCTATGCCACAAATTGGAGGCAGACCTTGTACATTCTCCTCTGCAAAGACATCACCATACTCGTGCAAAATAAAGTCAAACTCACTCGTAATAGCCGGTGCACTGTCAGAAGATGAGGTTAGTGTTTTCTTGTAAACAAACAAGATCATAGCCTGCTGCGCATACATGTTTCTCTTAACCTCAACATTTTTGACAAATAAATTGGAGTTTCTTACCTTCTGTTCCTTGTCAGCCTCTCTTTTGTTTTTCAGTTGTACCTGGTCAAGGTGAATTTCGTGAGGTGACAGTGGGACTAATGTGATCTTCTATCCTTGATGCTCAAAGGAGTGACGATTTGTGAAGCCATCATGCAACACCTTGTAATCATACTGCCAAGGTCTCCCTAAGAGAATATGTCCAGCATCCATAGGAAGAACATCACACAATACCTCATCTGCATATCTTCCTATGGTGATAGGAACCTTAACTTGCTTCTGGACTTTCAAATCTCCATCTTCACTAAGCCATTGCAATGTGTAAGGCTTTGGGTGTTTCTGAACATTCAGATTAAGCTTCTCAACCAGGGATGAGCTTGCCACATTGGTGCAACTTCCTCCATCAATAATCAAGCTGCAAACCTTGTCTTGAATCTGACATCTAGTATGGAACAGGTTCTCATGCTGGTTCTGCTCTTCTTCCTTTTGCTTCACACTCAAAGTTCTCCTAGTAACCAGTAGCTCTCCTTTGACCGGATAATCCATGTTTTCTTCATCAGTATCATTCAAGAGTTTCTCTTCTTTAGATTCATACTCTCCATTCTCAAGCAGGATCATCAGCTTCTTGTTTGAGCACTCATTGGCATAATGTCCAATGCCATGACATTTAAAAAACTTCACATCTCTGGTTCTCGTGGCTGGAGCTTTCCCTTTGTCATCTCTGCCATTTCCAGAAGTCTTAGTCTCCTCTTTTGGCTTGTTGAAAGCCTTCTCTTCTTTGTTGTAGGCTGGTTTAGAAGATGATCCATACTGGTTTCTGGTATAGGACTTCCTCTTGTTTTGTTGCTCAATAAGCACTGCTTTGTGAAGAAGTTCCTCCATGGTGTTGAACTCTTGCATCTCTAGCCGATCCTGCACTTCTCTGTTTAATCCTCCATGAATCCTTGCCATTGTTGATTCATCATCTTCATTAACATTGGCCTTGATCATGAGAGTTTCCATCTCCTGGAAGTAATCTTCAACACTCTTAGTTCCTTGAGTCAGTCTTCTGAGTTTTTGATGGAGATCTCTGCCATAGTGACTTGGAACAAATCTAGCCTTCATGAGAGTCTTCATCTCGTACCAGGAAGTAACTGGAGCCATTCCAGTGTGTCTTCTCTTATGCATAATCTGTTCCCACCAGTTGACTGCATATCCACTAAACTCAGTTGCAGCAAGCTTCACTTTCTTTTCTTCTGTGTAGTTTTGGCACTCAAAAACTAACTCCATTTTTCTTTCCCACTCCATGTAAGCATCAAGATCATTCTTACCAAGGAAAGGTGGAATTCTCAGCTTGATATTACCCAGGTTGTCATCAGTTCTTGGTCGTGGGTTGTAGCTTCTCCCGGATCTAACATCACTCCTTTCTGAAGATGAATAAGCATCATCTGAATCATCCTCTCTCGCTTCTCCTCTGGTTCTTCTTGCAGGGCGGTCAGGAGCTCTGTTTCTAGGATGTCTAGTTCCATAAAAGAACTCATTGGCTTCCTCTTCTCTTTTTGTCAAATTATCTGTGACCTGCTTGGTAATCTCAACAATCAGAGCCTGCATCTGAAAAGGATTAATATTGACAGTAGGTGTTGTCTCCTCTGCTTGATTATTGTTGTCTCCTGACATGATTTCCTGCAAAATCAACAAACTTTAGCAAAACCCAGAACTATCTCTTTCTCTCACGATCCTCCTTTGTTCTCTCATGTTTTGTGGTGAAAGGTGATTCAAAAGTTCTGTAACCAACCCAATCAAATGAAACTGCAGAAACCCAAAATCCCAAAGAAAAGAGAAAGATAGACAGATTCCAAGATTTTTGATGAGCAAGTGATTTTACCAAACCTCAGTCCGATTTCTCCTAGACTGAACCCGATTTCTCCTAGGGATATTTTAATCAGATCTGACTCACTTGCAAACAGATAGACAGATAAGAGATTGATAAGAACAGAAATACCCAGAATAAAAGATGGATTTGAAATCCCAAAGATATAAACTTGAAATCCCAAAAAGTTTCAGACTTTGATAGATTAGAGATTGAAAAATAACACAGAACTGGTAGATCGACAGAGTGGTTGCTCTGATACCACTTAATGACTTATTCCCAAGGATTTCCACTCTGATTTTGGTTGGATCTACTTTGTAACAGATTGAAAGATGAAGGTTTTGATGGATATTGCTTTGATGGACAAAATAGGGTTGATATATGGATGGGTTTACGGGGAATGGTTGGATTGATACACTGAGGTTGCGGAATGGCCTCAGATACTCCTCTCTCTCACTCTGGATTCGACACACCAGTCAATTTGAGAGTTTGTTGATTGTTTTTGGTTCACACACCTCACAATCAAGTTGTTCAAAGAACAAATGAATCACCAAGAAGAAAAGAGTTTTTGATAAAAATGATGATTGAGTTCAGAACTGAAACAAAGCAACAATTTAAAGGGAAAATCAAGAGCAACTCGTGCATAAGGGCCTTGAGAGTTGTAGTTTCGTGCATGAGCACCTAGAGAAAAGAAATAAAAAAACATAAATAAACTAGCTGTTATAGGAAACAACAAAATAATTGAAGGTGGTTGGGCTGGTGGTGATTGGGCCAAGGATCTCTTTTTCACTTTCTTGGTTTTGAATAAGGCCAACAATCTTCTTAATTAGTTTCTTGGACCTGAATCTCGTGATGGGCCCAATAGATATGACAAATGGATCTTCTTTCTTGTATTTGCACTTCTTTTGGGCTGAGAGAGAGACATCTTCATTTTGGGCCTGATCCACGCCATCTTCTTGATAATATCCATTCAGGTTCATCATCAGGTTCCTCTAAGGTTGGCTCATCCTGGATTGCATCATTCCCTCCTCCTTTGAAAGGATTTGTGCTCAAATCCAAATGATCTGCATGAAAAGGAGCTAAGTGAGACACATTGAAAGTTGAACTCACATAATACTTACCTTGAAGATCAATCTTGTATGCATTGTTGTTGATTCGCTCAAGGACTTTGAAAGGACCATCTCTTCTTTTCATTAGTTTGAATTTTCTTTCATTTGGGAAGCTATTCTTCCTGAGTTGTATCCACACCAAGTCTCCAGGGTTAAATATCAGTTCACGCCTTCCTTTGTTGGCATACTTCTCATACTGCTTTGTCATGGCTTCAATGTTCTCCTTAACCTGTTTATGCAAAGACACAACAAACTCGGCCTTCTGGTTGCCATCAAGGTTAGCTTGTTCTTTCAAAGGCAAAGACAACAAATCCAAAGGAGTCAAAGGGTTAAACCCATAAACAATCTGAAATGGAGAAACTTAGTAGCCCTATGAACATAATTGTTGTATGCAAATTCGACATGAGACAAAGACCCAAAACCAATATTGTCCATGGCGACAGTTAACTTAACACCTTGAACTGTCTCCACTATATGAGAAATTTGAAATTTCTTCGTAATAGACGTCGTTTCTGGAGCGCTCTTCTGATAAATCGTAAAAATGCTTAAGTCGAAAAACGGCCCAAGAGGGTCTAAAACGCGGCTAAAAGAGACCACTCATGATTTTATACGAAATCAAGCACAATGGATATGACGTTCTATCTTTTACTTTGCAAAAGAAGATAAATGTTAAGTTCGGAAGATAAATAAGTTTCCAAAGATAAACACGAACATTGAAGGAAAATGTAATATTCCCAGAAAGCGATAAACTCGACCAAGGGAAGAAAACGAAAGGCGAACTGACCCAGAAGGCATATATAAGGGGAGCTAAAGCTAAAGGTGGAGGGATCCGAAGATTTAGACCTAGAGAAATTCTAGCTTACAAGAACTTAGAACTACGGTGGCTAGAACAGAAGAGTTATACTCAGACGTTTCTCCATCTTTGTTCGGCGATTTTGGTTTCTTTAGACTCTAAAATTCATTGCACTTAGAAACCCTAAGCTTTATTTCGACATGCTCGGTTTCCATTGATGTCTTGCATATTTCCATGTTTTTGTCCATCCATTTACATGCATTTTGATCATGTAGACTAGGATTCAGTCATTTCTAGGTTGCATTTTGCCCACATGGCTTCTTATCAGGTTCTGGAGTATTCCTTGGAGTTCTTGAAGAGGGTTGGAGGCTTTTGGAGCCAAAAAGGAGAGCTAAAGGTGATCATAGGACAAGCAGAGCTGGAGCTACATGCCATAGCGACCTCATGATGTCGCTCCCATCCAGAGCGACCTCCACAGCGAGGTAGGAGAGTCGCTCGGCGTCGTGTCATCCTCAAGCAGGTGGAAGGCCCTGGAGCGACCTCACCCCAGCGATCACACCAGGTCGCTCCCAACTGGAGTGACCTCCAGAGCGACAGCAGTTGGTCGCTCGGCCTTCGAGACGCGAAGTGGAGCACTCGCAGCGACCCCTCCGAAGCGATGTCACCAGGTCGCTGCGTGTTCTTGCTCAGACGAAACTCAACTTATTTTAGGGACCTTTTGGTCATTTTGTTTCATGTTTTACACTTGCAAAACCTAAGTTTAAGTACAACTTGTAGCCTAGGAGGCAGAGGATCTTTGTTCCTGGAAGAAAACACACAAAACCTTCTAAGATCATTGTTTTTCATTGTTCTATTGTTGTTACTTGTCTAATCCATCATCTACATGATTAAGCTTGAATCCAATATGGGTTTAAGAGGAATCATGATGATTAGTGAGTAAATCCACCTTTGAATTCATGGGATAGGGAGATTAAGGGTGATTAGGCTAGAACTAGGATGTTTAGTGTAGATTTCTCTTACTCCTTGCTAGTAGAGTATTCTTAATGCATCCTTTGAGTTGGCCTCTCAAGGGTTGAGCTTTAGGCATTTCCCACCTCACAAGGTGTTCGATGAAATGCCTGAGTCAACTCTCCTAAGCTTTTAGTATACTTTGCCAAAGACATTTGTTGTTAAAGATGCTAAGATAGCTAATAGACTTGTTAGTAATGATTGCTTTCATATTATTCAACCAAAGACATTTGATGTTTGAGATATGTTAGCAAATGAACATTCATCTAGACATAGAGCTTGTTTAGATTTGTGTCTAGGCTTAAGGTTGATAGTTTGATTGATCATTTGCCATCCTGAGTTCGAAACTTGATCACCCAAGGTCTAATCCCTACTCCCATGAGTTCTCCTTTCTCTTAATCAAGGAAGTTATTTTAGTCATCGCTTTTCTTATTCTTAGTTATAATTTAAAACCACCCATTATTCGATTGCACTTAGATTAAGTGAGTACTTGCATTCTCGGTGCTTTTATATCCCTCAGAACTGGTTCGACAATCTCTTATACTACAACATTTGCCTTAGGAGCCTTGAAAACTCTTAACATCATCCATGACTGGCACTCGATTACCTGACGAACTTGCTCTGGCAGTTCTATCTCTTTGTCCACTATTTTTATTGAACTACGTTTGGCTTCATCCTCGAAAGGGGTATGTAGGCAGCCTTTCATAAGGTTCAGTCTGAAATCAATCAAAAACTTTTCTCATATCTTTTTGTCTTTTGTTATCGAGCTGCGACTCAACTAGGTTTAAGGTTTTTGGTTGCTAGAACTAGGTAACTCGCTACCAGATCTTGCGGCCGAAGCTTTGATAATCCCTTGTAATGATCACAACGCTCTTCCCGGATTCGAAATAAGATCTACTTTTTCTATATATCCGTTTCGTTATCTCTTCATATTTCCGCGTTTATTCGATTACTTGTCTTTGGCTCTTGCAATGAATACGGAACCGACAGTGTAACTTTCGGTTCCCAGAATCCAATAAAGCAAACAAAATAAAAATTAGTTCATGCATAATTCTGAATATGAAATAAAAGGGACGAGAGCAAAATGTAACGCCACTCCTCGTTGGTAGTGTCCACGTCTGGCTCGCATGGTGGCACTGGAGATGCTAGTGGCAACCTCGCTCTGGTACGAGAACGTCTCAGGCATTGACACCTGGACATCGCCTCTATCCTACCTAATATGGCATGAAGAGCACCCACCCCGACTCTCTGGAATTCTCCGTGA
Organism: Moricandia arvensis; assembly: GCA_905132765.1. Taxonomy (NCBI): domain Eukaryota; kingdom Viridiplantae; phylum Streptophyta; class Magnoliopsida; order Brassicales; family Brassicaceae; genus Moricandia; species Moricandia arvensis. The sequence goes on from CAJHQP010001023.1 coordinate 55,463, forward strand.
TCGTCGATGGCATCTCTGGTATCTGTGAGAATGCTGGAAGAGGGGGTGGTGGTGCTGCTGCCTCATCCTCTGCTGGTGCGTGCGCTGCTCTGAGTCCTCCCATGCGGCGTATACGGACAGGTACATTGCAAAAGAGGCGATCGTCCGGCCTGAACTCAAGGCGTGCTGGAGTGTCGGAAAATTTTGTCACATCGTGCTCTAGAAGCTCTATCATATGAGGCCATGCGTCATCAACAAAGGACCAGTAGCGTCCTTCCTTCAGCCAACCTGCTCTCGTCAAGTGAGCCTCATCCATGTACTCTATATCTGTCTCCATAGAGTCTCCCTGAAGGCTGATCCCAAGATGTAAAAAGATGGTTGTCAGAAGGCTCCCCACCGTCTCCTTCTTCTTGCTGGATCCCTGAAACGTTTGCCCTTTAGGGACACCAAGTGCTCAGCAATAATATCCCCCTGGTTCACCTGCTGGTCGCTCTCTAGTGGTGAAACAACCTCCTCATCGAGGTCAACCAAGCCTCTGAATGAGTCGTACAACAATATGAGCTCCCTAACCCTCAGCTTGTTGGAGTCAAAGTGGCATGTGGCTATGAGTCCCTAGAAAGCGGTCTGTCCAGGGGAGGGAGGGACGATGCAGCCAAGGTTCTCGGGGTTGTTAAACCCGTAGATATGGCAGAGGTCAGGAATGGTGATGTTGTATCTGATGCCTCTGATCATGAAATTCAACTAGGCCTCAGTTGCCCTCTTCTCCCTGGAGTTCTGATAAATCACTCGAGCTGTGGCCATAAACTGTTGGACTAGGTCAGGATAGAGTGCATAAGGCTTAGTAGCCATGGTACCCACCCCAGCTCTCTCATCATGTCTATGGTATCAGACCGGAGCCCTAGATTCCTCAGGACGTCTCTGTCGACGAACCTGATGGGCTCAATGGAAACGCCTTGCCAGGCGTTGCAATAGAGAGTGTCGTAGTCATACCAGTCCCAAGACACACCTATGTGGGTGCATCCTCTCAAAGCTACAACTGCCTTAGGATCACGGTAATGCTCAAATGTGTTGATCAACTCCTTCTCCTCTTTGGGCCAAGGATCACGGCATCGGGGTCCTGATGGTGCAGAACTGGAGACACCAACGTTGAAAATTGCTTTGTTTCTTCTCTAGCTCATCTGCAATCGCCAAAATAAACAAGAATCAGAAAATATACTCAAATCATTACGACCGTCAATAAACGGTTCCTCACGAGTATCGATCGATGGTCTGCCGCGATTCTATGAGATCTTTATCTCTCAAATCGAACAAAAAATCATGCAAACTACAGTTACGAACATTTGATAACTCCTAATCTAGTAATCCATCACCCTAAACTGTTCTAAATTTTGTTATAAACCCTAACATTATTGATTTTTCTCTCTAGCCCAAGAAATTCCCTAAACTAAGAAATGTAGAGAACATACCTTGATGATCGGTGGATTAAGTGAGCTAAACAGATAGAGAATGAAAATAGAGTGGATTAGGCTCAACAATGAGCAAAATCGGCCAAAAATTGAGAGAGAATTCGGCTTTAGAAATCGCAACAGTTTGGCGGTTATGAAAAAGTGTTTATGAAAAGGGGTCATGTCGAGCTTATACAGGCTCGACACTCTACCGTCGATCGATGTTCCTATAGGGACTTTGATCGATGATTATTCATGTGCCTCCTATTTCAATTTAAAAGTTCATGTGCATATTTATATATTATATATATATTATATTTTTATTTATTATTATTATTATTATTATTATTTATAACTAAATTTATTAAAAATCTTTTATTTTTTAAATATTCACAAGTGGCTTGCCTCCCACTCAACGCTTGTTTAAGGTCGTAAGATCGACATAAATTTGGGCTTATCAATCGGGATTTGGCATCTCTAGACGCATGGTCTGAGAATGTGGAATTTAAGCTTTAGCCCAATAATGCTTTAATCTTTTCACATTCACTGTGAAGTCTTCCCCTTTCGGGTTAATCAGAACAATTGCTCCATAAGGTGTAACTTCTCTCACGGTGAAGCGTCCTCATCCACAAGAACACAATTTCATAGGAAATAGAGTCAACCGAGAATTGTATAAGAGTACTTGGTCGTTAGGTACGAAATTCCTAGAAATGATTTTGAGTTCTCGTAGGCGTGATACCTGATCTTGTCCAGTTCGTTCAGCTAGATTAATCTCATTTTTGCAGCGGGTTTAGCATCAAAATTTGTTGTTTTGATGGCCTATTATGCTTTATGCGCTAGCTCAACTGGGAGATGACATGCTTTTCCATAGAGTAAGTGGAATGGAGTGGTTCTTAATGGTGTATTAAATGCGGTTCGGTAATCCCAAAGTGCATCATCCAATTTTAAAAGCCAATCTTTACGGGTTGATCATACCGTTTTTTCTAAGATTTCTTTGATTTGACGGTTGGATACTTCTACTTTTCTACTAGTCTGAGTATGATAGGGTTTTGCTACTCGATGGTGAACTCCATGTTTCTTGAGAAGTTTTTCGAACACTTTGTTAATAAACTGGGTACCTCCATTGCTTATTACGATATGTGGAACTCCAAATCGGGGAAAGTTGATATTTTTGAAAAGGTTGACGACTACAGCAGCGTCATTTTTTGAGGTGGCTATCGCTTCAACCCATTCGGATACGTAGTCAATATCGACTAATATGTATCTGTTTTTCGTGCGAAGAATGAAAAGGACGCATAAAGTTGATGCCCCAGCAAACAAACATTTTAACTTCAAGTATGAAATTCTGTTCCTTTTTGTGTCTCTTGCTGATTTTCCTCTCCTTTGACAGGGATCGTACTTTGCTACGTAGACTTGAGCATCTCGAAACATGGCTGGCCACCAAAATCCTGCTTGTAGAATTTTTAACATTGTCTTAAACTAGTGAAAATTCCCAACATAATCGGATCCATGACAATGATACAAAATATCTGAGGGTTCGATTTCAGGAACGCATCGTCTGTATATGCTGTCAGAACAACGTTTGTAAAGGTAATGTTAATCCTAGTGATATCTCTGGATTTCTCTCAAAAGTTTCTTTTTGCGTTATCCTTTAAAGATTTCCTATGTCAGCTACAAGATAATTGACTATATCTGCGTACCAGAGTCCATCAGAGGTGTTCAAAGCACACAACCCCCGACTTAAACTTCTACCTTCGGGAGAATCACTTTTTGAAATCGAAGGATTGCATTTGACATTTATATCGTGTAAAATAATCATTTCGTCCTTCTCTTCAAAGATGTCATCGATCGATGGTTCTTTGCAGGCATCGATCAATTCTTCTTCAGCCAACGAACGCCCATGACCAATGAAAGTCGATTCTGCTTGGTAGACGTTTCCTATAGGTATGAAATCATCGTAGGATGTCATCTTCGAGTCTTATTCGAGATAGGTGATCTGCAACTCCGTTTTCTATTCATTTCTTATCCTTGACTTTTATGTTGAATTCCTGTAAGAGGAGAATCCATGTTGTAAGTCTAGGTTTTGCATCCTTTTGTTCATTAAATACTTTCAAGGCGGTGTTGTCAGTATGGACGATCACTTTCGAAGTGACTAGATAAGAGCAAATTTCTTTGAAAGCGAACACTACAACTAGTAATTCTCTTTCTGTTGTCGCGTAATTGCGTTGTGCATCATCGAGGGCCCTACTAGTGTAATATATAGCATGCAGCTTTATGTCTTTTTTTTTCTTCGAGTACAGCACCTACAGCGAAATCGCTCGCATCACACATAATTTCAAAAGGTAAACTCCAATCAGGTGCTTGCACAACCAGAGCAGATATGAGGGCCAATTTGATTTCTTTGAAAGCTGTCAGACATTCAGGTGTGAAGTCAATTTTCACTTCTTTACGTAGGAATGCTGTAAGAGTTCTAGCAATCTTTCTATAATCTTTAATGAATTTTCTATAAAATACAGCATGTCCTAAGAAGCTTCTAATGTCTTTCACTTTGTGTGGGGGGGGGGGTGGCAAACCTGTCATTACTTTGATTTTGTGTCTGACCACCTCAATACCAGCTGCTGAGATCTTGTGTCCCAAAATGATTCGACTGTTAGCCATAAAGTGGCACTTCTCCCAATTTAGGACTAGATTATTTTCTTCGTATCTTGCCAACACCTTGCACAGGTTATCTAGGCATGTTTTGAAATCTAGACCGTACACTGAGAAATCTTCCATGAAGTCTTCGATCATGTCAGTGAATATAGACATCATGCTTCTCTGGAATGTTGCATGAGCGTTACAGAGTCCAAAAGGCATTCTGCGGTATGCAAATGTTCCATAAGGACAAGTGCAAGTGCGCTTTTCTTGATCGTATGGATGTATAGGAATCTGGAAAAATCATGAATACCCATCAATAGAACAATAGAATTGATGGCATGCGAGCATCTTTAACATCTGATAATTAAAAGTTAGAGTAAAGAGATCTTTTCGTGTAGCAGCATTTAGCTTTCTGTAATCGATACACATTATGTGTCCGATTATAGTCCTCATCGGGATAAATTCGTCTTTTTCATTCTTCACCATTGTAATTCCTCCTTTCTTTGGGACAACATGAACTGGAATGACCTGGTTACTATCTCATATAAGAAGTTTCATGGTTTCTTTTTGACTACTTCTATCAGGTTGGGATTTAATCTTCTCTAATGTTCAATAAATGATTACAATTCATCCTCCTGGTGTATCCTATGCATGCATATATTGGGGGAAATTTCTGGTCTGGCATCTAAAGAATATCCGATAGCTTGCTCTCCGCTATTCAGGTTTGCATTGATGATGACAGGATAGGATTTTTCATAAATAAAAACATTTTTAACTCCAGCCAGAGTGGTTTAGGGTCAACCTTGGGTGCTTTCTGTGTACTCCAATCTTTGGTCATTGAACACTGTCGATCGACGGTAGTCGATAAATTGATTTATTCAATATCGACGTGCATTACTTCTTTGGCGGCATCCATCAATCTCGCATATCCCCAGCTCAATCATCCAAAGAAAAGATTTCGCTATTCCTGAGATGTGATTGCTCTAGCGAAGGGTTCATTAGAACACATATCCATAAATGATTCGTCAGCTAATTCAGAAATGTGATCTATATGGCAGGCTTGACCTCGATCGAGGGTTTCTTGACTATCTTTTCCATGTCGAAAACCATCGGTATTTTTCTGATATCGAGACATATGCATCCTTCTCTTACATCAATGATCGCTCCGGCTGTAGCAAAGAATGGTCTTCTTAAAACTAGGGGATTTTTTGGGTTCTTGCTCATATCTTAGCACTATGAAGTCTTTAGGTATAAGAAAGTCATTAATGGGAATGGCCACATCTTCAAGTACACCTTTTGGAATCCTAGTGGATCTATCGGCTAAAACGAGAATGATCCGGGTAAACTGAAAATGAGTTAGCCCGAAGACGATTGCAACTGAGTAAGGCATCAAGTTTATACTAGAGCCTAAATCACAAAATGATCTTTGGAATCTCTCATTCTGGATGGTGCAATCTACAACAAATCTATCGGGATCAGGAAGTTTAACAGGGGTTCTCCTTGAATAATCACGCTCACTTCCTTGGATACCATCATTATGCTATGCTCTGTTTCACTGAATCCTCGTGACACTGAGTCTTTCACATATTTCTTGATTGCAGGTGAAACCTTTAAGGCATCGCTAAGTGGCATCCCGATGATCACTTTGTTAAAAGCTTTCTTGCATATTGCTCGTTCTAAATCTTTTTTTTCTTTCGCATTACTACCAGGAAAAGGGGTTCTCTCTTGGTAGACCCAGTTTTAACATGTTCGGTTAATTTTGGGCTGGGGAGTGGGCATCGATCGATTATGGGTTAGAGTGTCGATCAATGGTCTCGCAATCCTTAATTTCGGTTTCTTTCTCCTTCAAGTTAGTGGGCAATGCTTCTAGGTCGTCAGCGTGATCTAATATCTCTGTTTCGGGAAGAATTTTGGGACCATGCTCGTGAATGTCAATGTGGTTGGGGTTTGATTTTTTCTTTCATGTCCTGCGCAATTATAGCGAATTCATTAATGATGATGCTCTCTTTTGCACTGGGAATTAGTTGTTTTCCGCTTTGTAAAGTTACAGCATTGACTTAAATCCTAGGGTTGGTGTATGTCATACCAGGTAGGAATCCTTCTTCTCTCATGATAGACAAGGCGTTATTCGCAACTTGGTTGTCGATCCTCATAATGTGCTAACTCAAAGTTTCAAAATTTTCCGTCATCTCAGAGAATAATAAATCTAATTTATTATCGAGGTCGGCGGCTACTCTACTGTTTCATGTGAATACTTGATTCCTTCTTGATTTTGAACTTATTTCATGTATCTTCATAGTTACGTCGTAGTTTCTTGAGAAACTGCCAATGTTTTCCCCAAATCTTTGATAGTTTAAACTCATTACATCCGTGAATCAACTCGTCTTTCACTCCTGGAAAAAATATCATCGTCCTCACCATGTTGTTTGGATTGGGTGTGTTTATATAGAAGAGCTGCCACTGAAGCAAAAGTATTTTTAACTTGGATAAAATGTTTCTCCTATTCGGACATTGATGGTTACTTTCCTTCGGTGTCTCTCCTCTCAAAGGTTTTATTCAATCAGCCTCTTAGCGTCCTCAAGGTTTTGAGTACCGAAGTTCCCCTCGCTGGCTGTATCAAGGATGGTTTGATAGTCTAGGTTTAGTCCTCTAGAACAGGTGTTGATGAGTTGGGGTTCTGAAAAGTCATGGTGTTGGCATGCGAATTGGTAGGCTTTCAACCTTGCCCAAGCATTTTAAAAAGATTCGCGGTTACCTTGAAGGAATGTCAAAATTTCTCTTCTCGCTTCCAGTATTACTCTTTGTCAAGAAAAGATTAATGAAAGCGTTTCTGATATCCTTCCACAAAGTTAGGGATCCTGGTGGTAGCTGGCATGGCCACCTCCTGGTGTTCCCTACAAGGGAAAATGGAAAAGCTTGCAATGGTTAAAGTCGTCAGACACCATGTCTTCTAGCAGCTCGATGTGATTGTTTGGGTGTTTAGTGGGGAAGCCAGTGAACCGATTTTTACATATCAGAACAAGGTAATCCACGTTAAGATCAGAGTTTCCTGCATGGTTATCTGGTAGTCTGATACCAGATCTATTTGAATATGTCATGCTGGTGTTTAAGTATTCAAGAATTGGCAATTTATTTTTAATCTCAACTTTTGGAGATTTAGTAATTTTGTCAGGGATTGCAGTCCCTGTTTATTAATGATTTGGCTTGCTTCGTTGCATTCATGATCTTTTAAATCTTTCAAAAACTAATTCCTCATTAATAAATTCAGTATATACGGACTTACCTGCTTCTGGCTGATTGATATCGATCGATGGCAGTAGCAGAGTGTCGTCCATCGTCGGTGGACGAATGTCAATCGATCCTTGAAGATATCCGTCGATCGATTCTTGTCGTCCAATGTCCATATTCTCTTCAAAAGGTACATGTTTCATGAGGAATAAAAAATAATAGGTTAGCAACAGTAAAGATCTAGACTATATTCTAAACTAAATCTAATGGCAATAAGAAAGAGTCTTCAGCAGCGACGCCAAATTTGATGTAGCTTTTATTATGCACTCTCAAATTAACCCTATGAGCTACGTTTTACTCTGTCAAATCAGAGGTTCAGTGTAGTACTTAGAGATCGAATCCACAGAGACTCTAAGATTACTCAATAGATTTATTGTTTCTAAATAAAGCTAGATGAAAGTATTAATTAATGAATTGGAATTTAAGGATTGAATTAATTTGTAAAGATTATTGGGAAGGATTAGACTTAGAGGAACTCTCAGGTATACTAAGTAATGCAGGCTAAAAGAATGTTAAGGGTTGTAGTGAAGCGCTGTTATGAACTTAAACTTTAAGATTTAGGTAAGTCACTCTCGCGATTCTTACCGGAGTGGCAATCGATGGCTATGATTCTTATGTTTGATATGTTGTCTACACTTCTAATTCAACTCTCAATTGTTATTAAAGTTTTAGACTAATTAAGATATGTTTCAGGGTATAACCAAGCTCTCGTTTGAGCTACAACATCCTATAATCTAAGGTTGAGGTAATCAGATTCAACTTAGCACTAACATCTACTTAAAAAGAACTAATTAGAATAACTCTAAAATTTTATAACATCAACAAGCCATTAACTACCCTAGAAGAACCCTAAATCTAACAATGGAATTGTGAGAAACATGGTGAATAGCTGAATGAATTGCATATAAATAACAATAAGAAATAAGTGAGTTCAAGATCTTAGTCTGTGTATGAATAGATCTCTCTCTCTCTCTCTCCAATGCTATTGGTCAAAGTTGCAAGTATTAAAAATGGTTGTAAAAACAGGTGTGTCTTGCAAAACAGCTAAGAAACCTAATACATAGTCTAAAATGGGGCCATGGATTTGTCTTGCAAATAATGGAACTTACGGGTAGAATTGTGATTTCTCCAAATCTTATTAACTCGCAAAAGTGTTGACTGTCGATCGACAATCAAGGTGAAATGTCGATCGATGGTCTCCGCGTATTTTGGTTTTGACTTCGAGTTTTCGGCTGAGCATTCTTTAATGCTCCAAAATGATCTAAAAGCTCTAATTCCTTCTAATGAGTACATGAACTTGTAAAGACTCTAAATCAAAACCAATTGCATATAAAAGACTCTAAAACCATTTATATATCATGGGTGAAATCAGGTAAAACCATGACATATCAATAGAGCTGATAGAAGATCTACTACTGGCTATTGAACCTTCACTAGTGGAAGTTTTGTTACTTTGAAGAGCAAGAAGCAAAAGGTGGTCTCATGTTCTAGTGCAGAGGCCGAGTATAGAGCAATGCTGAAGCTGAAAAATGAGTTGGTGTGGATCAAGGGGATACGAAAGCATTTGGAGATGATCAAGCTACACCTATGACCATGCACTGTGATAAACAATCTGCCATCCACATTGCCTCTAACTCGGTGTTCCATAAGAGGACCAAATATATTGAGGTAGATTTCCACCAGGTGAGTAAAATGATTGTTCAAGGAGTCATATTGCCATTCTATACTGGAAATGAAGATCAATTGGCTGATGTGTTTACCAAGGCCGTAAGAGTGAAGCCAATCGAGTTTATCCATACTCGGTCAGGACTCATTGATCTCACTAGGAGTAGCTAGTCCCCTTAGTCATGAGGTCTTTACTTTTTTCCCGTACAATCGGTACGGTTCGACCGTACATCGACAAGAAGCAAAGTTTACTAGGATCGGATAAAATGGTAACTCGGCTAGCTTTACCTTTGATTCTTTACTGATCCAAACATTGTGGAGCAAAGGATAACAAGTCTTGACAGGCTGTCAGAGGCTGGAAAGGTAAAGGTATGTTGGTCCAATATTCCAAGATACCAAAGCATGTGGAGCACCTCATTGAACGGTTTCAAGTGGACGCTCCTCTCCCTTTGACTACACACTCTTAGCCTTATCCATTGTTCATCAAGCATTTGTAATCTACTCTATATATATATATTGTAACCTCAGAATCAATAAAAGATAGACAGATCTTAATCATTCTTATAGTCTCTTAGTCATGGTTCCTTACTGGTCTCGGATTTGCTTGAGTATTTCATTTAATCTATATTCAAGTCTCTCTAAACTCAAATTCTCTAAACATTTTTATTCACCATGTACAGTACCCTCTTCTTACTCTTTATTGATCAGATTCTTAGATGTTGCTTCTTTTTTTGTTACTGTGGATCGAATTTTCCTTTTCTAAAAAACTTTGTATTTAGTAGCAGTGATTTTACAAGAAACTTTTGTGCATTGGCTAAGAATATTGTTGACAGAGTTTAACCTCTAACCTTAATTTGCAGGAACATTGTTATGTAGGTGAATTAATGAGCGAGTTCGACACACAGTTTTGGAGAAATGACCAAATTAAGAATCATGCAAAGAAACTCCGCATAGGACATATCAAACACATGTTACCTCAATTTGAATGTACTTCGCTGCTAACAATCTCAATATTTGTAATACACCTATGAAACCAACTAATCATCTTAGTTGAAACATGATTACTTTCAAACAAAGGCAATTACTTTCAGGGAACCGGCTTTGCTTGAGCTTTATAAGTTTATGGTCTGTATGTCTGTCCCTAAATGGATACACTGTTTTAAAATGTGATTTCTTTGACACTGATGATGCATGTGTCTTTCGTGCGGCGCACATCTGCATCTATTTCTGATATTTTCTGTTGACGTGCAGGTTATCGCTTATACGTTAGCAAAGAAATACACTGCAAGGTTTGTCCTGATGTTAGCTCGGAATACCAGATCCGTTTTAAATGTGCCTACTCTGACTTCTGAGAGCTGGATATATGATTGGGGTATGGTGTGGTTGCCTCATTCATACTATGTGGCTGAATACTTTATATGATAGCAAAAATAAGCTTATGCGGTGGTGTTAAGCCACCGACTCAGCATGATATATGAAAAGATGTTCCATCCAAGGATACAACAATGATAATGAACCTTTAGTTGTGGTACCCAATCATGTTAATTCATGAATACATTTCAAAAGTATCATATAGTAACATTTGCACACAAATTTCAACCTCGTCCTAATTCCACATATTAGAAGTTTTAAAGCTTATTTCTCCCCATTCCGAAAGATCGATACCCGTATTTCCATGATGTATTAAGTATGAATTAAATTCACACAATCTGATTCAGATAGATTTACTACTCGAAATTTTGATACATAACCATGCCTAACCTCAATAAATCAATACAATCTGATTTTTAAATTTTACCAAAGTTTGATTTAGGCGTTGGTTCGCGTTTGTATTTAGTTCTCAAGTTGGGCTGGGTTTTAAATTTGGTCCGAAACAGACTAATGTGGTATTGGTTTATCTTCAAACCATTAAGACCAAGCCAAACCTTCATTTATGAGGATACAAGTTTTGACCTTTCTGATTGGGGAGAGATAGGTTTTGCTACTTCTAATATGTGGAATTAGGGGGAAGTGGAATGATTGTGTGCAACTGTTATTATATGATAATTCTGGTGTGGAAATAGGTCGTTTACCCCATTTGTGTTGATGTTAGTTTATCTTTGGGCCCTTTGTTTAAGTATTTATTATGACATAGTTTTTTTTGTATGTTTAGTTTTGGTCTTTTATCTCAATCTCCAAAAATTGTTGTTTGAAGAGTTGAATCCAAACAGCCTTTAAGAAAAAAACAAAATTTTCTTGAGAAAAATTATACAATGTGTAGGTTCATAATATGCAGGTAAACTTTGTATACCCGAAGAGGATGATTTATTTAAGAGATGCAACTGCAAAAAGTCAAAGAGGTTGAAGCTGTAAGTTACGTACACCTTGCTCTTTAATCTTTGCATGTTTAACAAATTCAAAACTAGCTTGACAATGACTGTTGTTTGAGTCGCTATAATCTATGTAGTTGCCATGAATATTTGATGCTAATACAAAAGCAAATGAAAGCATCAAGGACATCGAGTTATGTGACATTCTATGTATGAGACAGGAAGAAGCCCGAAAATCTGCTCTAGAAAGAATCCATGCATCCCTTCTTAATGGGAAACCTCCATATTAAGTTGCATTGAGGGACCTCGAAAAGGAAGCTGTAAAGCATCTCTTCTTACATAAAATGAATCCTATGGTATACTTGGCAGATGTTGCTTGCCGATCTTGCTGAGCCAGAGAAAAATACTTCTGTTGAACTTAAGGGTCTTTCTATGGATTTTCAGTCTAGGCATGTGGTTGTTTCAACACATGTCAGGATCAATGTCTGTTTAATATATCATTTGTAAGCATTGAGGCTTTCATGCATGTACTTTACTTAAGAACAAAAATTCTTAGTTGTGGTAAATGTTTCTTAACTAGGATTTGGTTCAGTTTTGACCGATTGAACAACATTGGGTTTCCATATCTTCTGAATCAGTGTGTGAATGTGTTGTTGTTAGGTTTGTTTTGGATAATTTTGGCAGTAAAAGAAAAAAAATGTTATAGTTGCTGTGAAGGGAAAGTATTTATGTATATTTATTCCATGAAATAAAGGAACCCTTATATAGGAGTACAACCGAAAGATTTAGTATTACCTAAAGATCTAGAATTACCTAGAATATTGTAGAAGATAAACATCATAATGGTCATTCACATATGTAATTATCTATAACACTATCTCTTGGATGTCTAGTATGATAAATTGGTTTGTAATACGCTTAAGATGTTGCCTCATTAAAAACATTACTAGGAAAACCAGTGGAAAATCATAGTTAAAGAAAATAGTGCAACATATATTACTCCCCCTCATAAGAACATCACTCAAGATCCTTGGGATGATGTAGCCCAATAAGATGAACTAACTTCTTGAATGTAGCAGTTGTATGAACCTTTCTGAACATGTGGCCAAACTTTCACTTGACCGAACTTGAAGGATACGAACATCACCATTCCTCTGCAGGTCATGATGATGATTTTTATGATCATCATCTTTGATATTAGATATTATCAACGTACGACAAATCTTTAAAATAGTGATCGACTCTTATCTTTATGATCATAATATTGCACTTGAGAGTCCATCATTTGTGTGGTCTTTGTTGCCTCGTTAAAATCTTGTCATAAAAACCCCATTGGGATAAAAACTATATTTCTCCCCCTAGACGCATCATCTTCTTGATATGCATTCTAATTATATATATCTTCTGGCCAATGAGCATAGTTCTAGTGAATGAATAATATTGATTTTCATATATAGGATCATTAGACTTTGTGTCCATAACTCTTTTTCACATAGATGATTATTCACTTGTCAAACTTTGACTTTATGTCAAATCTTTGTTCGTAAACATGTGTCTTACACACACGAATTATTCATGCTCTTACTATAAATATTTACCATTATAACTTTCATTTTTGTTATTCAAAAAACATCCAAATCTTTGTTGGGGTCAAAAACACTAATCTCGGAATCAACATCCAAGATTGCTAAGCTATCCTTTAACAAAACTCGTTCGAAACAACCTCAGAACAATCTTAAGGGATAGACTTTCGGACATCGCGGAGAAACCGAAACACGCTCCATGTCTCGTCGCCCTTTGGCGACAAGACTGTCTCCTCCTCGTCGATCTCTCCTTCAAGTCCTGACCAAACTAATCCTTGTTTCGTCTCAATTGGAGTTTTCGTCGAAGTTTTGAGATAAAAATGGCAAAGACTTGTCTCCTTGTAAAAATTCAAATCAATCGTATAAAACACTAACAACTAACTCTAACCATTGCTATCTTAAATATACAATCGATTTTACGACTTCACCGATCCAACGGTATAGAAACCAACATTGTATGGTATGCGATTTCTCCGAAAGAAATCGTAAAAACATTTAAATCGAAAGACGACCCAAAAAGGTCTGAAACGCGATATAAGCCAACTTACGGTTTTAGACGAGAATGAGCAAAAACTACAATGAAAATATAATTGATTTCCACAGACGATAAACGAAAAATAAGAAATGTCAACTTTTCAGGATAGTCTTGAAGATTGAGAAGATAAGGAAGATTTCCGCAAAGATATAAACTTGAAAAGGAGGCAGAAAAGGAAAAACGACCAACCTAGAGAGCATATATAAAGAGAACCAAGTCGAGGAGCAAGGGGATCCGAAAATTAGACCTCAGGAAATTACTGTGAGCTTTAGGAGGACTTAGGATCTAGGTTGCTGGAATAGCAAGTTCAATACTTAGAACGTTTTACTGCTTTGTTATTTTGTTTTCCACTATTGATGAACTTCCGATCATCATGTGTTCGGTGAAACTCTGTACATCATACTTCATCTTAATCAATAAAATGCATGTGTGCAATTTCTTACTATATATTGTTGTTGTCTCTTTTTCGTATTCGTGTGTTTACGCAAGGAATTCGAATCCTCAAGGAAAATCAAGAATCTTGGCTTTCCTCCATGAACTAAAATCGACAGTGCAAACTTGGGTTCCCACAGTTTGGCACTCGAAGGAGGGGGGGGGGTTAGAGTCTCTAACATAAGATCACCAAACGATCAAGACGTAATATGCCTAACCAAACAGACAGCACCCTCATCGCTTATAAGGATAGAAAAACGACCGACCGAGCCAACCCTCGCAATGATCTCCTTGTCATCGAGTTGACTGTCCAAAATATCGATGTCGCGAGAGTATTGGTCGACACTGGAAGCTCAACTGACATCATCTTCAAGAATAACCTCGAGAGAATGAAAATTGAGCTCTCTGAAATCACAGAAAGTCTGAGCCCATTAGTTGGACTCTCGGGAGAAGCTATTATGCCCTCAGCTCGATTAACCTCACAGTTAAAGCTAGGAGCATAACCAAAGTCGTGGAGTTGTTAGTAATTGACCGCCCTGCATCATACAATGCGATCATGGGTGTTCCCTGGCTGAAATATATGCAAGACATACCGTCGACATACCATTTTTGTCTTAAATTTACAACTCCCTTTGGAACCAAAAAATTCTGGGGAGATCGGAAAATTTTGCAAGTCTGTTTCGCTGCAGAATCAAAACAAAAAAAAAATTCAACGGCAGAAACTCTGTAGAAAAAAAGAAGAAATAGACTTCTGTCAAAAATGCCCCAAAACAAAACAAAACAGAAATCTATTGGCAATTATGGAAGGTCGAAGCCTTGGAAGAAAAGCGTGAACCAACTTGCAAACCCGTTGGTTTGGTATGTCTCGATGAGATGTTCCATGAGCGTTGTGTTGAAATTGGCGCTAATCTTGGCGAGCCCTTAAAACATAGCTTATAGCTTGTTTGAAAGAGAACCTTCACACATTCTCTTGGGCTGCAGAGGACATGCCAGGGATCGGCATCAACATAAGACGTCACGAACTCAACATCGCCCCGAATTTCAAACCTGTCAAACAGAAAAGACCAATGCTGGGACTGGAATGCGTCACCGCGGTCAATGACAAGGTTGAGAAAATTCTCAAAGTTGGATCCATAATGGAGGTAGGACACCCAGACTGGCTCGCCAATCCCGTTGTAGTCAAAAAGAAAAATGGGAAGTGGTGAGTCTACATCGATTTCACTGATCTTAATAAGGAGTTTCCAAAAGATAGCTTCCCGCTGCCGCACATCGACCGCTTGGTAGAAACAAAAGCGGGGAACAAGCTCCTGTCTTTCATGGAAACCTTCTCAGGGTATAATCAAATTATGATTAACCCCGATGATCGTAAAAAAACTGCGTTCACCACAGTTTGCATAACATGAAACTTAACCTAGTAAAATGCAGGTTCGCGGTAGCATCAGGGGAATTCCTTGGATACCTCATCACAGATCGAGGAATCGAATCTAACCCAGAACAAATCAGTGCACTGATCAAGATGGCCTCCCCGGGGACTAAATGAGAAGTGCAAAGGTTAATCGGGAGAGTCGCGACATGTAATCGCTTCATCTCTCGATCAACGGACAAATGATTACCTTTCTACGACAAGTTCAGAGTGGAAAAAAATTTTGAGTGACACGTGGAATGTGAAAAAGCTTTCCAACAGCTGAAGCATTACTTGACCACTCCCCCAGTTCTCGCAAAACCTGTCGAAGGAAAGCCTTTATTTCTGTATATCGCAGTATCGACGACGGTCGTAATCGAGGTTCTCATCAGAGAAGAACACGACGAGCAAAAATAAATATGTTACATAAGTAAAACCTTGTTGGATGCTGAGACACAGTACCGCTATATGAAAAAATGAGCACTCGCTATCGTAATGTCAGCGTGAAAACTAAGACTGTATTTCCAGTCGCACGTGATCGTAGTCCTCACGTCATTCCCGGTGCGAAAAATTTTGCAGTCTTAGTTAATAAGGGAGATTAGAAAAGTGGGCGGTCGAGCTGAGCAAATACGATATTGAGTATCGAACAATTGTTTTTGCAAAATCACAAGTACCCGCCGATTTCTTGGTAGAACTCCCCGTGGAGGGAGCAACAACCCAATAACCGAACTCAACCTGGACCAATCACGTCGATGGATCTTCGTCCAAACAAGGACCATGAATCGGAGTCAAGTCCACGCCAGCAACTGGAGAAGCGTTGGAACAGTCGTTCAGGCTAATTTCCACGCTTCAAACAACGGAGTTAAGTACGAAACTCTCAACGCAGGCTTGCGGCTAGCACATGGTCTTAGGATACGTAACATCTACGCTTACTGCGATTATCAGGTAGTAGCAAACCAATACAGTTGGGAATATGAAGAAAGGGACGAAAGGATGGACGCATATCTAAGAATAATCAGGACGTAGCTCAAGGCTTCGATCAATTCGCTCTCACCCAAATTCCCCACACGGGAAATGCCCAGGCCGCTACCCTACTGGCCTTAGCATCAAGATCAGATACGGGTCTCAGAAGATTAATCCATGTAGAATTCATAGAGCACCCAAGCATCGGGCCACCAGTCATCGTAAACTTAATGGGACCCACAAGATGATGACCTCGACAAAGTTGACATCCAACCCGAAGAAAATTTAGAACAATCTCAATACGACTGCGATAAGCCATGGATGTAAACGATCCTAGCATACATCGCCGATGGAACGCTCCCTGTAGAGAAGAAGGTAGCCAAAAAAATCAAAACCCAAGCCGCACGATACGTCTTAGTAGACAGAGAAATCTACAAGTGGAGATTCTTCGAAGCATTTATGATGTGAGTGGAAGGAGACAAAGCACGGAAAATCATGGAAGAGGTCTACTCTGGATCCTGCGGAATTCGATCTGGCGGAAGATCCCTCGCAATCAAAATATAACGCCATGGCTACTATTGGCCAATGATGATAAAAGATTGCGAGAAATTCGCACGAAAATGCGAGACATGCCAGCCAGAGACACGCGCTAAAGATCCATCAACCCACGGAGGTTCTGTCATCTACTTCGGCACCATGCCCGTTCAGGCGGTGGTCAATGGATATTGTCGGCCCCAGCAAAAATCTAAACAGAAACGCTTTTTGCTAGTCTTAACAGATTTCTTCTCAAAATGAGTCGAAGCAGATTCATATGCAAGCATTAAGGAATCCCAAGTTGAAAGCTTCGTATGGAGAAATACCATATACAGACAATGAATCCGTATGATATCATAATAGACAATGGATTTATGTTTATCTCGACCAGATTCAAGGCATTTTGCAAAAAAATGGAAGATACAATTAACCAAATTAACTCCCAGATACACGAAAGCCAACATCCTGGCTGAAACTATTAACAAAACCATCCTAGACGGACCCAAGAAACGCCTAGACGCCAAGAAAATTTGATGGCAAGAAGAACTCGAAGGAGTCTTATAGTAACATCAAATGACTCCAAGACGAGCAACGGGAGAGACCCCATTCACCCTTGTATATTGGTCAGAATGCATGATCTCGACGGAAGTCAGATTCCCCGGAATACGCAAGAGACTACTCCCAGAACGGGAAGACTTGAACAATCTGATGTTGTTAGACGATCTTGACCTCATCAACGAGCGCATGAATCAGGCTCTCATACGAATTCAAAATGATCAACAAGCGGCCGCAAAGTACTATAACTCAAACATATGTAGCTGCATGTTCATGGAGGGGATTTAGTCCTACGCTAAGTATTCCAAAACACCGCCGAATGAAACACATGAAAACTCGAAGCAAACTGGGAAGGACCATACAAATTCATAAAGGTGGTCCGACCAGGCGCGTATGAAATCGCCAACATCCAAGATGTCAAAATTTCGAGAACCTGGAATGCAATATACCTCAAAAAATAAATATCACTAGGCAATCCTATCTCAACTGAACTACAAGACCGCTTGATCTTCGAAAGGGGTACGTAAGCAGCTTGTCGCAAGACGACTTCAGCTTTCCCCCTGTCCAAAAATGGGGGGGGGAGTGGGTACGTATACATATACTCATTTACTCACCCATTTTAAAATATCCGTGCTCTCAAACTCGAGATTTTTAAAACAAAATCAGTAGTACAAAAACGCGGTTCAAACTCAAAGTGTCTCACTAATCTCTCACAAACACACTCAATGTTACAAAATACTTTATCACCGTATAGCCCGAAAACGGATATCATATAGAAAACATTCATAGACAAATCTAATAAATGATTAACAAAATATCCAAGCCCGTGAACACTTCAAACATGAAACGCGGCATACGATAGAAAAACCTGGTTCTCAGCATCGCAAGACATCGCAAAATGCCTGAAGAATCATTTTTGAACAAAAAAATATATTCCTCGATGAAATTTCCATCTCGGAATATCAAATAGTCATACGCACTAACATCTTCTCAAACATGTATCATTTGTAAAAACGGTAACACTTACCATTTTGTTTGTTGCTGATCACAACAAACAAACTTCAACATCCTAAACAGACTTATCCGTTTCTCCCCCCCCATAGTGATAGACTCTCAGGCGTCCTATACAAGGGTAATAGCGCTATAAAAGAAATCCAGAATTTTGGTCACCACTTCCAGACGACTTCAAAATTTTCTTTGGAGAGATGCTCGATTCCCAATCACTGCAAGTCATATAAGCCGAGAACTTTTCGCAGACTTATATAGTGAGACAAATCAGGTCAAAACCGCAACATGTAATGTAAGCCAAAAAACCTTCGCAAAACCTAATACAAAAGTAAGCCTAGGTCTTGTCCTAAACCCAGCACACTGGTCTCAAACATCTCAAGTCATAGTATCGATAGACCGATACGAAATTCAAAAACATGTCTCTTCTCTTATATTTGTGCGCTCATGAGGCTCTGCAAACTAAAATTTTTGAGTACTCTCATCTAATACGCACAAAGAATGTAATGATCTGCTGAGAGTTAGATAAGAGACGACAACTCATATTATTTCTTTCTACATCCACATAAAAGTACTCATGCCTTTATCAACGTAAAAACCAATTTTTTAATAAAACCACAAAGCGGCAGGGATTCAAAGCCACACACGGCCAGTCCAAAAATATAAAACATGGTCACACATGGCCAGAACAAACACAAACAAAAACATAAAAAACAAACAACCCGAACGGGACTACAACCTCACTCAACCTCTAAAGATGGAACCTCGCCTCGCCCGTTATCTCATCCAGGTTTGGGGTCGCATCATCTCCGTCTCCCTCAACTATGTCAGGAAGCTCGACATCCACGGGATCTTTCTCTTCAGAAAGCAATATAAGGATACAGTCGGATTTCAGGCCAGCGAAGAACAAATTGAAGTCTCCCTTAACGGCTGCCAGCTCCGCTATACGAGCAGACAATTTGGTCTCTTTAGCCTGCAGAGACGGAGCGTCTCCCCATGTAACAGTCGAATTTCGCTCATCCCTCCTTCAATGACCGACAGAGCAAGGTCCTTACTGCAAGCGCTCATGGAGTCTAGGGAGTTGGAAATTCTTACCAAGAGAGATTGAAACTCGGCACATAGAGCACCCTTCAACTCAGCCTTAGCCTTCAAAATCTTGCGACTCATCAAGCCTCCTCTGCTTTCAATCTGACGCAGCAGGCTACGTAATTCCGAAGCCTAGGCCTTCCTAGCCTTCTTCTCCTTGAGAAAGGAGCTTTTCGTCTTCCCGAGATCCCTCTCTAACTCGAAAATCCGAGTTTCCAACTGTGATAATTCAAGGGAGTGCGTATCCTCTATAACCTCCAACTTCGCCTCGAACTGCGATGAATTCTCCTTCGACTCAGCAAGTTCTTTCGTAAGTCACTCAGCCTTGGACCCGCAGTCGCTAATAATCCCATCGATCAAAGACATGAACTGAACAAGACGAAAAGAGGATTAAGAAATGATCTAACACGGTAACAAAAAGAGATTCTTGTAATAAACCTTGAAGCAGTATGCGACCCCAAACCTGAACCAGAAGCTCCTAGGGAAGAAGTTCCGACCTCAGCACCTTTGACACACCTCCTCTTCTTATCTGCCTCGGGATTGGCACAAGGCCTCTTGCGACCCTTCGGCGTAATTCTGGGAGTGGCGTTGAGAGTGACGCTCCCCCAAAACATTCACCCACTTGGCTGGGGGAGGCATTGACTCAGGGGCTTGCTCAATATCGATAACAGGGACGGAGTCGTGGAAGAACCCGTCGGCTGTGCCAAAACATCCATGGAAAGCGCATGCACAATAACCATTCCAACTTCAGGAACAATCGGAGAGGGAGATGGTAACTCGACCGCATGACCCAAGACGCAGATTGGGATAGGGGAACTGATGTAAGCATGTCTGCAACTGATTCTCCAACAAAGGACAAACCAGGATGGATTAATTGGCGAGCATACTAATCTAAAACCAACTGATGAGACTGAGAACGAGCTAAACCCAGCTAAGGAGACTGAGGTTGAGCTGAAACCAACAAAAGAGAGTGTGCATGAGCTGAAACCAGCTGAAGTGAAAGTAGCTGAGCTGAATGATCTGGATGAGCTGAGTGAGCTAAGTGACACTAACCTGGAGCTGGAGTATTTGAGTGACATTGGAGCTGACACGGACCGGACTGGACAAGTTGATAAATTTGGCCCAAACATGAAGATGGACCAGACTTGTTTCTCTCAGCCAAAAAGAAGTTCAAATCCCAAGTTAAGGATCCATTATCACTTACTGATGATCCAACCAAGAAATTCAAGTCCAAGGACCCATTTGAAGCTGTTTTGGATCAAGTGGCACCAGAAGAAGTTTGTAGCCCATGGAGAGTTTATAACAAGATCATTATGGCTTGTTTCTTACCAAATTCGGCCCTGACTTTTATCAGATGGTTTCTGACCCATTCTAATCAAGAAATATCAGAGAAGAGTCAGCAAGAAATTCCTGGTCGTGATCATCCAAAAGACATTCAACAAAACACTTAAATCTGGTCAAAAAGTCCTAATTTTCATTTTTGTTTTCTATGTCCTCGTTTTCTACATATTTTCAAGTTTTCTACATTCTGGTATGTCTATATATGAAGGCTGCATGACCAATTTGAATTTCATTCACCTTTTTGTTAAAAACTTTCTTACAAACTGTGAATCCCTTGTTCAACTTCTGAACATTGTATGCTTAGGAGTTAATTCTCTACAAAGCACTTTGCCTTTGATCATTTTTTGTAGATGTAAACTTCACGATCACTGGCGCATCTACACTGAACTTTGATCTCTCCATCGATATTACTCTGAAGAACCATCATTATCTCGACCTTCCTCCACAAACCATCCATCCATCTATCAAAAACAAGTTTGTGTGTGTTAGTAACCACCGGAAGAACACCCAAATCGACCCTCAAGATCAACAAAGGGATTCAAACCATCAAGGGTTTAATTATTTGGTACGAGAGCATATTGAGGGCCTCTGATTTGTGAGGTTTGTTTTCGAAAATCTCTTTCTCTTTGGGAACCTTATTTGAACTTTCTGTCTGTTCATCTTCTCTTGATCTATTCATCTTCTCTGTCGATTTTATTC
This sequence comes from Moricandia arvensis, assembly GCA_905132765.1. NCBI lineage: Eukaryota > Viridiplantae > Streptophyta > Magnoliopsida > Brassicales > Brassicaceae > Moricandia > Moricandia arvensis. Next base: position 76,921 of record CAJHQP010001023.1, read on the forward strand.
TTCTTCTCCTCTGTCTATCTGTTGTTCTAAAAAGGGGCCAACCAGTATAAAAAAATAGAAAACGATCAAAGTATCAAAAGGCTGAAGAGATTCCAGCCAGGCTGAGGAGAAATCCAGCCAGGCTGTAGAGAAATCCAGCCAGGCTGTAGAGAAATCCAGCCAGGCTGTAGAGAAATCCAGCCTATGGTGGTAACGTTCTTTGCAACCAAAAATCTTGCAATCTGTCTATTTTTTTTTCTCTTTTGGGGTGGGAAATGCTCTTTTAAAGGCTTGATCTTTTGGTTGTTGAACTATTGGACTCACAGAAGAAAAATCACAGAAAATCAAAGAGAAACACAAGAGAGAAGTGAGGCTTCAGCTATTCTTATATGTGACTATCTTTCTTGTTGAGTTGTAACAGGAAAACATGGTTGGAGATGTCAGTAAAAGAAAGGAGGAACCAACTGTAAAACTAAATAAATTGCAGATGGAAGCAATCATGTCTCATATCATGAAACACTTTGATGATACTTTGCAATCTAAAAGAAAAACTGATGATCACTTTGCTAATGTTTCATAGGATCAGAAGGAAGCTAAGATCAAAAGGAGGAGACAAGATGTATCCAGTGTTTCCAAACGTCCTGAGATAAACCCACAGCCCGACAAATTCAGTTCCTCCACAAAGAGTTTGCTTGGAAAAACAAAGCACTTGTCAAATAAAGAAAAGTCGGGTTTTAACAAATCTGATTTGTTGCTGGAAAGGTCATGACAAGAGAGGTTTCTGGACACGCCTATTAGGAGGAGCAAGGGACAATCTAAACAGTCCAAAGAAGACGAACACCTGTCAATAGTCATGATGATCAGGATTTGAGGCTAAGAGTTCTTAAGATGATAAGTAGTCCCCAAAACATTACTGATAAGTGTAACCAGATATTCAAGGATTTATAGAAGGACAAAAGACAGAGAACACGACCTTCCTCAAAGTTTCCTGACCCAATGAGTTTCGGAAAGCAGGAGCAAATCATCTAGGAGATGGGAACATAAACAACTAAGGTAAGGAAAGAATCTGACACAAAACTTGGTTGTTCTCTTTTCGCTCCTAAATCTGAATTTGTTATCAATAATGCTTGTGATGAACTAACCTATTTTGAACCGGTGAAACCGAGTAGCTGATGTACCTTGTTATTTACCAGTTTTAGACCATCATTTCGACCCTATTTGGAGTCTACTATGTGTGTTTGGACTATGTTTTAGAGCTTTTACAGGTCAATGTACTTTTTGGTGCATTATGGAGATAATGGAGTTTGTTAGAATATTCAGAGGAGATATCTAGTAGCTGCTCACATTCAGCTAAGTATGAGTCAAAGTCAAGCATGACCATCGGTCAACGGAACATCCTTGCTGTCGGTAGACAGCCCACTCACAGATTATTGGCCGAATTTAAGCCCAAGTCAAGACAAATTACGAGAATTCCCTTGGACGAGTTTGGACCTAGTTTATAAGGGTTATGCCATTGTTTTGGCAGAGAAACATAGATTTCAAATAGAACTTTATAGCTTTTAGTTTTCTTGCATTAAGTTCTTAGTAGTTTAGGAGAGAATATCTTTATTCCTTCAGAGATTTGTATTGGAACCCTATTATTTATTCTATGCATTATATTATTCAATTTATCATGTTTTCTATGATCATGTCTGAGTAATTCACCTGTTAGATTTAGTGTTCATACTTGTATTGATGAATTAGCCCCAAAATAAGATTGATAGGATAAAGAAATATCAATATTTGGAATTGTGTTTGATGCTTGTGTTCTAGAGTAGCTAACTAGAAACTCAAACTTAGGACATGGACAACTACGAGGGTAGGTTATGTTCCATAATTGATTCCATTGAGCTAGGCTGTTAGATACATGCGAGAGCTTGTTTAGTTAGCGTAGCGGACAAACTTCCTGTCTAATTAGCGTCAATCGACACTCGGCCTTAGCCGTCAATCGAGAGTCTACTCCTCTGTCCGCATACGAGAGTTGGGACAAGAGGGGGTCAGACTAGTTAACATTTATGTCCTCACATTTTAATAATTCCATGCATCCTATCCATTATAATTAACTTGCTTGAAACCCTAGATCTATCGTTTTCCATATTGCATTAACTTACTATTTTTGAAAATTGTCCTTTTCGGATAATCTTACAATCAAACCTCCCATTTATAGCTTGTCTAGCTTAACCATAAAAATACAGAAATCTATTTTATGCCCTCACTCTCTGTGGATTTGATCCCTAAGTACTACAATTTGACCTCTCTTGGCAAGAGTAGTTGTCGGGTTAATCTGGTAGATTGTCTGCATTAATATAAACCATAACCTGCACGCTGTTAAATTTGGATGTTGTTGCCGGGGAGTAAGGATCACCATTAGATTTATTTTCTAGGGTTTAGTCTAAGCTTTTTCTTTACTTCAAGTTACTAATAATTTATTTTCCTTGTCTTTCGGGTGCATGCCCAGCAGTACCAGAAGCAATAAGAACAATGAATTAATCACCTAAGATCCAGTTGTAATCAAAAGCTCCATCCACAAACAGATACGACAAGCATCGATCGATAGTAACACTCAGCCGCCGATCGATGCTTCTTTATGACCAACATCGATCGAAAACACCAACACGGCATCGATCGATGGTAGTTCGCGAGTTCTGATTGTTGTGACTTTAGTTGTAGTCTGAGATGAGAGATGAGACATGTATGACCTTGAAGGTCATCTGCGTAATGCAACATGTCAGAGAATTGATGATCAGGGGGTTGTAATCCCTAAACCAGAAGTAGAAGCAGACGCTGCAGTAGCTCGACCTGAAGCTAATGCCCAAGCAGCTCAATGGAAACAGGCAGATTACAATCGTCCAGACCAGTTCTATGCTAACAGATCTACTATTTGACAGTGTGCAGGTTAAAGTTTATAATTAAGCAGACAATCTATCAAATTAACCGTATAAACTACTATTCCCAAGAGATGTCAAATTGTTGAACTTAAGGATCAATTTCACATAGAGCAAGGGCACACAATAGATTTCTGAGTTCTAAGAGCTAAGCTAGGCAAGCTATAAATAGGATTTTGTATGAGGGTTTTATTCCTAAAAGGAAATTGTCAAAATAAGTTAACTGATTCAGATAAGGAAAATATATATATAGGGTTTTAGGTAAGTGAACTATAATGGATTGGATGCAAGGAATTATGAATATGCAAGGACCCTAATCACAATCCGACCCTCTCTCGTATGTGAACAGAGGAGTGTGGGGACTGAAATTCACACTGTCGATTTTCGTTGAACTAAGAACGCAGTGTAAACCTTAGTTTCCCAGAGGTCCCGTATATCTGCTAAACCACACGCCAATCAATCAGAATACGAAGTAAAGATGGAAAAATAAAGTAAGAATCGAAAAGAGAGAAAATAGGTGTCTTATTCCGAATTTGCGTATGAGCATTTACAACAAGATAGGAGCCTTGGCTATGAGAGCTGTCGGCGAGATCCCTAGTTCTAACAACCTAAGACTGCAAAACCCTAGTTGAGTCGCAGCTCGAATAACAAAAACGTAAAGTTGCCTAAATGCTCTAAGTGCTATGTTTGCTCTGAGTAGAGATTTTTGTGTGTGTCCCTTGCATCATCACCCTTGAAGTCCTTCTTGCTCATATATGTCTTAATGGCCATCCTTTTGTTCCTTCCACGTGGCTTAGTTCTTAAGGTGTGAAACATTTCTTGGGCAATCATAATATTATCTGTAATTTGTCTTCTAGCAACAAAGGCTGACTGGATTTCTGAAATTCTATATGGTAGAACTTTCTTCAATCTCTAGCATAAGACCTTAGAGATAATCTTATAACTAACCTTACACGCTAATGGGTCTGAACTGAGAAATCTCATTAGGCTTAGTTGTCTTCAGAATTAGGCAGATATTTGTATCATTCAGACCAGTCGCCATCTATCCATCAAAAAGGTATTGGTTATACCATATGGGTTAAATATTCCTTTACAATATCCCAAAATTTCTGATAAAAGAGGGCTGTCATCCTATCTGGTCGAGAAGCCTTTTCCGGATGCATAGCAAAAAGTGCTAATTTGACTTCCCATTCAGTGACCGGAGCAGTTGGATCGTTGTTTATTAACTCGGTGATCGTAGTGGCTACCTCAGATAGTACTTCCGCTTTTGGGTTTTGAGGATTCAAAGAGATGCCTAAAGTAACTAGAGCGTGATGGCTACCAATCCTTCCTCGTACTTAACAACATTTCCATTTGCATCCAACAGATGTGTTATTTTATTCCTAGCTCTCCTTTGTTTTGTAAATGCATGGAAAAGTTTTGTGTTTATACCTCCTTCTCTTATCCAAAGAAATCGGCACTTTTTCTTCCAGAACATCTCTTCTGCCTTAAGAGCATCTGAGAGTTTCTTCAAGGCTTCCGTTATTTCCTCGGTTGTTTCATCATCATTCGAGTACAGGTTCTCCACATTTTATTTAAGTTCCTCCACTGATTTTTCTAAGTTCAAATTGTGATGTCTCCTGCATTGAGTCAAGGCTTTACGGCAACTCAAAATTTGATACATAATAGTTGTATCATGAGGAAGATCTGGAGATTTCCACCCCTCTAGGATTACTTGCCTTAGTTCCTCATTGTCCAGCCATCTTTTATCAAATTAAAAAAAAAATCAATTTCCTTATCGGCTTTGTGAGGATGTATGCTAAATTCGGAAGATGATCTGATCTCCATAATCGCATACTTAACAGTAGAATGAGGGAATTTTTCATGTCAATCTTCATTTCCAACAGCTATGTCTAGACGTCATCTAACTGTTACTTTTCCAGCTCTGTTCCCTACCCATGATAGCATGTCTCCAATAAATGGAAACTCCAACATCCCAAAATTTCTTAGCATCTGCTTAAATGGTAGGAAGGAATTGTCAGGATGTTGGCGACCGCCTTCTTTTTCCTAGTGTCCCGTGATCTCGTTAAAATCTCCTTTCATGAAACATGGTCCATTTCTTATTGTTGAGAAACGCGTAAGATGTTCCCAAACTTGTTCTTGCCGTTCTAAAACATTATCCCATAAATGAACGTCATAAACACTTTTATTCCATCAATGGCTGCCTCAATGACAATCATTTCTGTTATTTGAAAAGAAACAATTAACTTGAAATTCATCCATAAAAAATAAAGCTAAACTTCCGCTAAGTCCAAGTGGCTCAACGGCAAACAAATGATCAAATTCTAAGTCGGCCTGAATGTTTTAAAACAGCGGCCTTTTATTCTTTGTCTCAGAGAGAAACACAAGTCCTGGACGATGCTTCTGACACATCTCCGTAAGGGGTCGAATTGTGAGGTCGTTCCCTATCCCTCAACAGTTCCAGCTGAGTGTCTTCATGGATAATGGTGGGATGAGTTTTTGGAACTCATCAAACCATCATATCTAGACAAACTTCCTGATGCCTTCTTTGATCCATTACGATGGCACCTTGATTTCTGAGCTCCTCTCGGTGCATGTGTAGCAGATGACGCCGTACGCTTGCTTGGATATCCTCAACGGAGAATCTCAAATTTATGACTTAGGTTACCCAATGGAGCACCCCGTTTCACGCCATGTTTCTTGACGACTTTATTTCTTTTGCTTCCCCATTTAATGCATCTTTAGAGTGTGTGCCTTCCATCTCCATAAGATCCACACCTAGTAGATCATGCTCCTCAACTTTAATATCCATCATTCCTACATCCTGATTCTCCCCCAGAACCATGTTATTTAAGGCCCCAATGATCTTGTCATCATCATTAGAAGTTTCCTTTGCGGCAAAGGGGAAAACGTGAAAGATTTGGCATCACCCCTTTTTCGAATTGTCACATTCTTTTCCATTGTAAGATCTAAACGCGATGGAGTGACAATTGTACTTGCCAGATTTCTGCTACCAACAGGCTAGCTTCTCTTCTTCATATCATTACTCGGATTCTCCTCAGATCTTGACCCTGAGACGTGTTTGTAAGGAACTATCTCACGATTCGCTGCACTGGAATGACCAACATTCTAATCCTTGCCATTGACATCATATATCCTTGGTTTAGCTCTCCTAGATTGCTCTTTTTACGGTCATGTGGACCTGTACCAGCACGAGATCCACCATATATATTGCTCTTGTTGTAATCATCCTTACGTCTGATTATTTTGTCAACATGATAAACTCGACGATGGCTATCCTCCCAAGAACGAGAATAACTACTCATGTTGTCGTAGTTACTTTCTCAAATTTATGTCGTAGATCAGCTCTTGTGTTGTTGAACTTCTCTACTCATCAACAAAGATTGACGAGGTTACTGAGCATAAGGTTGAGTATCACGGACTGAGCGAGTCAGCTGCACTTGAGGAATTTGGACACGCGTAAAGACTCAAGACCGTTCTAAAGGAGGCTGAATCCTTGATCTTTTGTCATTAGAGGGGCAGTATCCTTTCTCGTGAGAGAGCATGCCACAAGTAGTGCAATGCTTAAAAAGCATATCATATTTAATCTAAAATGTAACCTCATCGCCTTCATATTCAATCTTCCTTGAGAACTTCAATGGCCGACGTGAATCTATCTTGATAAGCATACGACCCTCGGTTAGCTCCGTTGTGTCGATATGGCCAAGTCTCCCACCTATATTTTTCAGGTTTGTGTCTGTCCACAGGTGAAGGGGGAAGACGGTCGACTGTACCCAGAATGGGATGATCCATGGGTAATCTTCATGGACGATGGGTTCCCATCAAACCAACACAATCATACAGAAATTATAGTGGAGAAGCCTTGCCTCAGAACATAGTTTAGATCCTCCTCCGTTGTGAAATGGAACAAGAACTTCCCATTCCCTAGATCATTAGTCGTGGTCCCATCCGCCATGCCCCATTGAGTAGGCATCATTTGTTATAGCTCTTCCACATTCTGTTTTTACGGATTAAGAATCTTGCCGATCAATGTTAACCCAAATTTCTTGATAAAATAGGAGTCATCACGCTCAACCAGCTTAATTGGTGCATCATCGTCCTCTTCATAGAGAATCCCCTTTCCCTTCACATCCGCTTGTTGAGCAGATCTCAAATGGAGTGACGACCCCACAGCAGAATGATTCACAGTATCAAAAGACAGGAACAACTAGGGATCTTAACAATGGTTAAGATCCGAGAATTGTGTATCACCAAAAGAGAAAACATAGCGGTAATTGTATGATAGATCCGATACACCAAAGGATGTATTTGTAAGTGATCTGACACAAGCAAAAGGCATGTGTAAAGGATCCAAAACTGCTGATGGTTGAACGTCAAGGAACATCAAGCTAGAAGGATTGATATTTTAAAGAAAATAATCAATTGAAGAAGCGAGGATCTCGCACAGGAGACTGATACTTGTGGAGGATGCTAACGGAACTGCATCTCCGTTGCTGCAAATCGAAGGAGGCCGCAAGGAGTGTGAGATATTCTCTCTTATGCCAAAGAGCAGGCTGTCGAGGATGAGAGAAGACTAGATCGACGTCGAGATCAATCAGATCTTGAAATTGTCATACCTATCGCTAAAAGAGGGAGCGGCTAGGGATATATATATTCCTAACATATGTTATGAAACTATATTATAAACCAGTGATGTAAAGTTTTCACTATGGAACAACCAAGCATTTATGTTTTGGGAGCTGCAAATCATAAAAAATTGAATACATGAAGTTGTCGTGGTGACAAACATCCATTAAATATATATATATATATACAAAGGTAAAACAGACTTAAAATGAAATACATTATGATTAATACCTCTTATTTACAGGGAATTTAATGCTCACTTCATCATCAGCATCACAGTTTTACTTTAATAACATCATAAAAATCATCAAAAACTTTAGAAGCAAAACAAGAGTCAAGTTCAATTCATTAGTTGGAGCAAAAAACGCCATTACAACTCAGAGGCTGATCTACAAGAAAACCCAACTAAAACAATGTCTTGCAAACTGTTTATGTATTCTGAACTCAGTTTTGTATTTTGGCAAACTTATAAAATGCAATCTTCTTATAGTTTAGAAATGACCAAATTAAAACTACATACAACACTTACACAACCAAAATCAGTGCATGTCATCTCTCATCTTATAATAAATGTTAAAAAGGTTGACGTGTTGGAAGAAAAATGTTTCTGAAATTTTACTATAATTTAATGTGTTCACATTAATAACATGTTTCCTCTAAAAACTTTTGAAAGGTTTATAGATTTTAGAGCTAAAATTTTCAAAAAACTTCAAAAACATCTTCAGAAATAAAACTATATACATCACAATACTTCACAATACTATTGTCTGAAACCTTAAGTCTTTATTGTCTACAAACCAACTGATATTATTTTATTTAATACTTTTCTAGTTTAATCCTAATATTAATAAGTCTATTTAACACACCTAAACTTCATATGAATTTGATCCCTGAATACTACAACTAAACCTTATATTTGAGAAACAAAGTTGCTCACATGATTAATTTGAGAATACATCAACTAACATTTGTATCGTCTCGATAGCTAATTGGTCTTGGTCTCTAGTAATCCTCTTGCCCTGACCCAAAATTCAAAATCTCAGATTCAAAAGTACAATACCAAATCTGAGAACAAAAATCAAGATAGTTATATAATGAAAATACATGCAGTATCTCACAATCCAAGACTAACGGTGGCACCATTAACCACAACATTTGCACTGAAATTGTCAAAACGCTAGGCGCATAATCCTGCATGATTAGTGATGCGCCCTTGGATAGCACACCGAGCAAAACAGACATGCATGGCTTGATCATGAGAAGCAGTAAAGATATATGTTCATTGTTTGACTCATATCTTCCAAACCACGAGGCTTATACGCATGAAATAACTTGTAGAATGTTCTCAGCTATATTATGGAGCTCCTTGAAGAAGAATCATATCAAACGGAGTTCAGATGTGGGGGTTATGTCATTTACAAACCAGGTGATTTTTAGTTCTCGCGAATTCAGACATGTGCGCATTCAGGTGGGATGGACCGACACTGGCTTGGAGCTAGATGAGCTAATTGACACTATTTTAGATGAGCTGAATACTCAAGTGAGCTGGACTTACACTATCCTAGACGAGCTGAGCTGGATTGACACTCATTTGGACGAGCTGAGCGAGCTAGTTCGATCTTCTGAGCTAGGACGACCATTTCTGATGGACCAACGACCAATGCCAAAGGATATTATTCATGATTCAAATGTCCAAGAAATCATTGGGCTTGATGATTTTCAAAAATATTCAAAAACGGACTTGTTTGGGCCAAATGAAGAAACCGATAAAATATTGGCTAAGGGAAAAGATGGATTTCGACCAGGCCTCAAAGGGACATGTCTTGGCCCATATCAGGAGCATATTCTTCACTTTTCAAAGTCATGGTCGTGGCTATATCAAGAGGTAGTCCAAGTTTCAGTCAAAACAATAATTTAGTCAAGTCTCTGTTTGCATTTTTCTATGCATGTTTTTCCACAAAATTCTAAGTCTTTTCATATGTCTTTGCTACTATAAATATGTAATCTTTCTACAGAAATAAAGCAATCAATTTTCTTCTTATTTTGAGTTTATTCTCTTTGTTCTTTGTTTAGAGCATTTCTGTTTCTTGGTGAGGTTATCTCCGAGTAAACAAACCTTCGTTCGTTGGACTTGTGCGTCACATCAAGCAACGACGAATCTCTGGTAGTATCATCGGGCCGTCCGCAACCCTTTAGGTCAATTACCCACATCAAGGACCACTTCTGGTTGCTAGGAGACCCTTGGGCGATTCAGCCAGTCCAATCTTTGATGAGTACGAGCCCACGGACGATGATCTCGGACCAGTCTACGACCAACATCATGGTCCACTCTTTGACGACTACCTGGACGAAGAATCAGTACCGACCTTTGATGAGGAACCTGACCACCTCGACTTCCCAAATTACGGTCCATTACTTGTCACTAGGAGATCCTTGAGTGTGCAACCCAAAACCAACGAAAGAGAACAAAGGGAGAATCTTTTTCACTCTAGATGTTTGATTTCAGATAAAGTTTGTTCTTTGACTATTGATGGTGGCAGTTGCACTAATGTTGCTAGTGATAGTCTTGTTAAGAAAACTTGGACTTGTGACCAGACCTCTCTATCGACCTTCCCGTTTAAAATGGCTCAACGAGGCTGGTGAGCAACATGTGAAGGAACAAGTCACAGTCCCTCTTACCACCGGACGATATGAGGACGAGGTCTTTTGCAATGTCATTCCCATGGACGCCTGTCAAATATTTTGGGTCTACCATAGCAGTTCGACAAAAAGGCAGTACATGATGGATACACAATCCGGCACTTCTTTGATAATCAAGGGAAAAAGATCACATTGGTGCCCTTGACTCCTTTGGAGGTCCACCAAGATCAGATCCAACTCAAGAAGGGTCAAGACAAGGAACTCAAACCGGTCAGACATCTCGTAAGAATTCCAATTTCTTTATCAAAGAAAGTCAGGTCAGAAAGTCTCTTTACTCTCAACAGCCATTTCTTTTGTTTGTTTACAAAGTATCTCTAATGGCTTCTTCTTCTAACCTTGCACCGAAAATTCCGAGTGATTTGATAGATGTCTTACAGGATTACTCTGATGTCCTTCCAGAAGATAACCCAATAGGTTTACCACCAATAAGAGGCATTGAACATCAGACTGGCTTCATTTCGGGTGCACAGCTTCCGAATTGACAAGCTTATCGAACCAACCCGGTGTAAACAAAGGAACTTCAGAAACAGATTGGAGAGCTTCTTGAGAAAGGCTACACCAGAGAAAGCCTTAGCCCTTGTGTCATACATGTCCTCCTTGTGCCCAAAAAGGATGGATCTTGGCGGATGTGTGTGGACTGTCGCGCCATCAACAACATCACGGTAAAGTATAGGCATCCAATCCCTAGGCTTGATGACATGCTTCATGAATTGCATGGTTCCTCTGTTTTCTCTAAGATAGATTTGAAAAGTGACTATCACCAAATTCGCATGAAAGAAGGTGATGAATGGAAAACTGCAGTCAAACATAACTAGGATTGTATGAATGGCTTATCATGCCCTTTAGTGTCACTAATGAACCTAGTACATTCATGCATTTGATGAATCATATCTTGCGATCATTCATTGGTCATTTTGTTGTTGTCTACTTTGATGACATACTTATCTACAGCAAGAGTCTTGATGATCATGAGATGCATTTGAAATCTGTTCTAGAAATCCTTAGGAAAGAACACTTGTTTGCTAATCTTGCTAAATGCTCTTTTGGAACAGATCATGTGGTCTTCTTAGGTTTTGTTGTAGGTGCAGATGGACTCAGAGTGGACGGAGAGAAAATCAAAGCCATCTGATATTGGCCTAGTCCAACAACCGTGGGCGAAGTGAGGAGCTTTCACTGACTCGCTGGTTTCTACCGATGGTTTGTCCCAAACTTCAGCACTATAGCATCTCCATTCACTGATGTGATCAAAAAGAATGTTGGGTTCAAGTGGGAACAAGCTCAAGAAGAGGCATTTCAAAGTCTCAAAGGGAAGTTAACTCAAGCTCCGTTACTTACGCTTCCTGATTTTTCTAATACTTTTGAGATCAAACGTGATGCTTCGGGTGTTGGTATTGGTCTTGTCTTGATGCAGGACAGGAAACCCATTGCTTATTTCAGTGAGAAACTTGGCGGAGCCACGCTCAACTACCCCACTTACAACCAGGAGTTGTACGCTTTGGTGCGAGCTCTTCAGACATTGCAACACTATCTCTGGCCAAAGGAGTTCGTGATCCACACTGTTCACCAATCATTGAGACACCTCAAGGGCCAGAAAAATCTAAATAAAAGGTAAGCACGTTGGGTCGATTTGATCGAGATCTTTCCTTATGTGATCAAGTACAAAAAAGATAAGGAAAACATGGTGGCTGATGCCTTGTCTAGAAGGTACACTCTTCTCTCAACTCTAGAAACAAAGTTGCTTGGATTTGAATTTATCAAAGATTTGTATGCAACTGATCCGGATTTCAAAGAGGTTTCTAGAAAATGTTCCAAGACCGCTTATGGGAAGTACTATCAAATGCTTGATTTCCTATTCTATGTTAATCGCTTGTGCCTGCCCCAATGTTCTTTGAGGGAGTTGTTTGTCAGGGAATCACATGGAGGAGGTCTTATGGGAAATTTCAGAATCAAGAAGACATACAAGGAGGTGGATGAGCATTTTTATTGGCCAAGCTTGATGAAGGATGTAGAGAAGATTTGCAACCGATGTGTGGTTTGCAAGAAAGCCAAATCGAAAGTGCAAAACCAAGATTTGTATTCAGCTCTAACCATTCCATCTCATCCTTGGGTCGATATATCTATAGATTTTGTTCTTGAATTGCCTAGAACTAAGTCTGGTCGAGATTCTATCTTTGTGGTGGTTGATAGGTTTTCGAAAATGGCTCATTTCATACCTTGTCATAAAACTGATGATGTCGTGCATGTTGCTGACTTGTTCTTTAGAGATGTTGTTAGGTTGCACGGAATGCCTAGAACCATTGTTTCTGATGGAGATGCTAAGTTCCTTAGTTACTTTTGGAAGATGTAGTGGTCCAAGTTAGGAAAGAAGCTTTTGTTTTCCACCACTTGCCATCCTCAAACTGATGGTCAAACTGAGGTTGTAAACCGGACCTTATCTGCATTTCTTAGGTCGTTGATTAGAAAGAATCTTAGACTTTGGGAAGAATGTATTCCTCATGTCAAGTTTGCATACAATCATTCTGTGCATTATGCTATTAAGTTTTCTCCCTTTGAGATTGTTTATGGCTTCAACCCTATGTCTCCACTTGATCTTTTGCCTTTTACTTTGAGTGAAAGAATTAGTACAAATGGGGAAAAGAAGGCTGAAACCATTTGGAAGTTGCATGAGAAGGTTTGAGCCAACATTGAAGCAAAGGCAAAGATTTATTAGAGAAAGGCAAATAAGAAACGGACCAAGGTCATATTTAAGGAAGGAGACCTTGTGTGGGTTCACTTGAGAAAGGAACGGTTCCCTGAAGAAAGAAAGTCTAAACTCATGCCTAGAGTCCATTGTCCCTTTTAGATCATTAAGAAAAACCAAGACAATGCTTATCAGCTTGATCTTCAAGGTAAGTATAATATTTCTTCAAGTTTTAATGTTTCTGATTTATCTCTTTTCCGTGCAGATGATCCAGATTTGTGGAAAAATCCTTTTGAAGACAAAGGGAATGATGCACCCCAGGACGTGGAACCATCCCAGCTTGGTGATCAGGACGATCAGATCAGTTCAACCAAAGTTCACACTTCCAACCGTACCAGATGACCGGACTGAGTTGTGCACATAATCGATCTGCGTATATCCGGAAATGACCTAAGGCTGGAACCACGACTTAATGACCGGATTGATCGTCCCACAGCCAGTCTTTCTTGACCCATTCGACAGTCTGAGACCAACAGACGAGCCAGAACTCAAGATCAACGAGTGGAACCTGATTCAAGACACAACACTTCACTTCTGGCCCGTTTGGTACATACTGCATGTCCCGATGGTCGTGAACATGACCTTTCCGACCAGTTTGATGATTTCATGATGATCGATCATTCTAGTGTCTCTAAAGCAAGGATACTTAAGCTCTCTAAAGATTTGGTTCGACAAAAGTTGCCATCCGTTCATGAAAGTTCAACGATCACCCACGCGGACAGCCCACAGTACGTCATGCTCCTTACCGCAGTACACCCATCTGGTTCGAACGAACCTGGACAGTAGGCGAAGGGTCATTTGTGGACCAGGCTAGATTCGGATGAAACTGGAAGGTAGACCAAGGGTCATTTTGTCCAGAACAAGAACCAAAGAGTCATTTGACCAATTTTAGTCTTTGTTGCTTTTTCTATATGTGTTTTTTCCACAAAATTCTAAGTCTTTTCATATGTCTTTGCTACTATAAATATGTAATCTCTTTGTTCTTTGCTTAGAAAATTTCTTTTTCTTGGTGAGGTTATCTCTGAGTAAACAAACCTTCGATTGTTGGACTTGTGCGTCACATCAAGCAACGTCAAAACTCTAGTAGTATCAAGAGAACTATCCGCACCTCTTTTGTCACCCTTCAATCCATCAGTTCTCCCTTTTTGGCCAGTTCATATCCTTCAAACCGTTTGAGTGATCATGTCCAATACTAGGACGTATCACCTAGCGACCTCGAGATCTCTTATTACGAGATCGATTATGAGTGGATCGCTGTTGGTTGGTCTATTCTGTTGGCTTCTTCTTCATCGAAAGTGATTTCTCCTTCCGGAGTGTCATTGATCGCGGGCCAGGTCGTCGAATTCACGCTCGTCTTGGCTTTGCGCTGATAAGCTTTGATGGCCGAGACGGTATCGCTGCAAAATTGTGACCTGCCAATGATCATGTTTACCCTACGACGGTTGCTGTCGTTGCCTTTATCTTCCTGCCTTCTTCCACGTTTTTCTCCTGATAGGTCCCCTTGGGAAGAGTTCTCTGTCTGAGGAGTCCTGTCGTTTTTAGGGGGACGGTCTTACTCGCAGATGAGATCTTTCACGCTGGAAACTTCTGAGAGTTCTCCGGAGTGCAGCTTCGCGGCCAATCTCGCGCCGAGAACTTTGCAGTTAATGGCCGCTTGTCCACGTGTTTGATGAAAGTCGCAGAAGTTGTTTTAGTCATAATTCGGATTTCGGGTCCACGTATTACCCATCGTTCGTCCTTCCTCTGACCCGGAGTTAATAGCGTAGCTATGAGCCCACTGCATTTCTTCGTCTCCGCGTTAGACGCTTCTGTCGTTACGAGAGTTTTTCCTTTTCAACTTCTGATCCGGTCATGGATCCTTTAATGCATTCTTCAATGGCTTCCATTTCTGGGCCAAGACCCTCGTTTCTTCTTAAATGATAATGTAATTCGTCGCTTTGTGAAGCATATCCTGGATTGTACACGGCTTTTCTAAAGTTATCCACTTCTTGAATTGCGACTTGAACCAGAGCGTTTTTCGAAGCGCTTCTATCGTGACTTTGTCGCTAATCCCGCTGACTCTAGCCATAACGGTTTTGAACCGTTTTATGATGTCGCGGAGAGTTTCGTCCTCCCCCTGGTACAAGCTCCAGAGATCTATGTCGAAGGTTTCTCGATCTATGAACATCGAGTATTGTTTAAGGAATTCTGAGGTGAGATGGCGGAAGTTCCCAATGGACTTTCGCCTGAGGCGAGAGAACCATTCTAGTGCAGCTCCGCGGAGGTTTTCTACGAAGAGGCGGCATTTGCCAGCGTCCCTCTCGTTTTCTCTGAATCTGGCTCTACCCATCGCGACTTGAAAAGCTTGTAAGTGTGCGGCATCACTTTGAACTTCCTAGGATCTGAAACCCTAATTTCGGTGATACGAGTGGTAAAGGGCGTTTTGCGAGCCTCTTTGAGCAGGAGATTGATCTCCGGTGGGGTGCTAGTAGCGTGGTGGATTTAGGACTTCACTGCCCTTGACTTCGGCCACCGTTTTCATGAGATCATCTCAAAGATAACGGATTTCAGAACTCTTGCTAGCAGATTTCCGACTCTGTCGGCGTTTTCTTCGAGTGCTTCGAGTTTGCTCCTCGGCCAGTTCTTTTGTTGTTTCCAGAAGACAGCTTCTTCTTCTTCGTTCATAGGGTTGTCGAACTGGGACTCGTCCCGAGTCGCTCGACTACTTTTCCGGTGCGGATGTATGTCTGCGTCTTCATTCTTAGGTTCAGACTGACTGCTAGATTCCACATCGACGCGTTCGACTTCTTCTCCTTCTTTAACTTCCTCGATAGGAGGAAGATCTCCTGGATTTTTCCGTGTCGGCGCGGGGGTTACCTTGTCAAGATTTTTTCCAGATGATTTGCCTTGCACGTTGTCGGACCGGTCCAAAGGCGTTGCGAAGTAGAGTCTTCTTCCACAGATTCGGGTTGTTCCCCGCAGAAATATGGACTTGTTCCTTGCTGTGAGGGTTTCAACCTGTTTAGCGAGGGAGTTCATGACCTTATCATGTTCTGTCAACTTCTTCTCGAAAGTCGAGAACATCTTCTTCACCTTCTCGAACGCTGTGGTGTTTGCGTCGGCGTTGACTGCAGTGACGTTCGTCGCTGGAGTGTTTTCAACGTTTTCGTCGACTACGTTATCGTCACGAGGCTGTTGGTTGTAAAGATCTGACATGGTTTTGACTGAACGTTGATGGCTAAAAGTTAGATTGATATGTACCCCCTCCCCCCTCCCTCTAGCGCCAAACTGTGAGAACCGAAATTCACACTGTCAATTTTCGTTGGATTAGGAACGCAGGGTAAACCCTATTTTCCTAGAGGTCCCGGATATGTGCTAAACCACACGTCAATCAGTCAGATTACAAAGTAAATATCAAAAAAGCAAAGTACGAATCGAAAAAGAGCAAAATGTCTTTTTTGGAATTTGCGTATAAGCGTTTACAACAGGATAGAAGCCTCTGCTATGAGAGCTGTCGGCGAGATCCCTAGTTTTAATAACCTAAGACTGAAAAACCCTAGTTGAGTCGCAACTCGAATAACAAAAACGGAAAGTTACCTAAATGCTCTAAGTGCTAAGCTATGTTTGCTCTGAGTGGAGATTTTCCTGTTTCTCTGCATCATCATCCTCGAAATCCTTATATACTTCTCTAGAGGCAGTTCGCTCTTTCCTCTTCTGCCCTTGGTCAAAGTTATCGCTTCACAGGAATATTCCTTTTTCCTTCGATCTTCAAGATTATCATCGGAAACTTAACATTTATCCTCCGATCTTCACATATATCTTCAGAACTTAACATTTGTCCCTTCCTACCAAATAAAAGATAAACCGTCACAGAATTTCGGCTTAACTTTGGATAAAATCCCGAGTGGGCCTTTGGCCAAGTTTTAGACCTCATCGGGACGTTTTCTGACTTAGACGTTTCTACGATTTTATCGAAGTAGCATTGGTAAAAAGACGTCGTCCGAGAGTTAGGATCTTTCGTATGGGATATATGATTTTAGGTGTTTAGTTAACTGTTACCGTCTCATACAATTTATCTGATCCTTTCTCGAGAAAAGGAGTTATTTCTGTAAAGTTCCAATGTCAATCTTGATCGAGACAGAACAAAGATATGTTCGATCAAGTATCGAGAGTGGGAGTGAACGAGATGAAGTGAAAAGGGATTGATTGATCCATCTTGTCAAACGAGGGAATCGGGTTGCTTGTTCCACCCAACTCGCCAAACGGGGCGAGTTGGTTTGTCTATGCCATCCAACTCGCCCGTATGGAGAGTTGGTCGGTCTGAGCCGTCCAACTCGCCATTTGTTTGAACTGAGTTTGATCTTATCAGTAAGAAGATGACGAAACTCGTCAGTGGGTCGTGATAAAGGCAAGTCAATCTCTAAATAGTAAACTGGAAAATCTTATTGATATATGAGTTCAAGGTACAAATAAGGAAAGGAGAAGTCAAGTTCGGCGGACCTCGGTGAACTTTGCCGCGTAACCTAGGTCGGATAGAACGTACAAAGTGCAAACCCTAGTTCTAGCCGTCTTCTGAGTTGGTTCAATTTCGGATCCCCTCTCTTGCTGGCTTCTCTCCCTTTTTATACCGTTCAGCTCGTTTGCCCTAGCGAGCTGGTCGCGAATCTGAAAGGCTTTTTATCTGATGGGCCAAGGTCGGCCCATCGAGGCAGAGCTTTCGGTAATCTAGCATTAACTTGACTAATCATGGAGGAAATTAGCCGAGTTAAGGCTAATTTGCTCCTTGACTAACTGAGGTTGGCTGGTACGGGTGGCGGGCCAGGCCTTTCATTCAATGGGCCTTGCTAGGAAGTTAATTCACCTCCTATAGTAAGTCCCCCAGATCCGTTGCCGAGTTATTGCTGAAGTCGGGGCGGATTTGATAGATTTGGTTCATTGATGATGGTCGTCATTTTAACTTGTTTGACGTCGTTATCTCGCTAGAGATGCCAGCTCGTTAGGCGTTGTTAGCTTGTTAGAGCCACTAGCTCGTCATGCAGTTAACCAGCGGGTTGGGAAGCTTGTGAGAATGCGAACGGTCGCGAGCGATCGAATATTCTAGGAGGATCTAGGCCCATTTAGGTTGGAATGCAAACAGTCGCTCGGATTGAGGCCCAACTAGGCTTCTGTAGACCTAATTAAAGCCCCGGTAGTCGTGCCCTTCTCTTTTATAAATAGTCCCCCCCTTCTTCATTCTTTTCATTCCTCCGCTACTACATGTATCCTCTCTTCTCTCTCCCTTCTCTCCGCTTTCTCTCTCTACATTGTGTAGGATATATAGTGTCGGTTTAGTAAAATATGTCTTCGAGACGGAAGCTTACTCGCGAAGAGAAGGGGAAAAACGTCACGACTTTGAGTCCTGCTAGAGACGCGACGACCAACGAGGTCTTGGAAGACTTCGATTTGGCGCACCGAGATTCGCTAGCGGACGTCGCGAGTCTTAGCTTGGCGGAGCGACTCCTCGTTATTGACGCAGAGAGGGAAATTAGGGGCAACGATGACGGCAATGCCACTGCCGAGATGCTTAATGATCCCCGGGTGAGGCAACCTCTGCCGCTTCCATATGTTCATAGACGGGGAAGCCCTCCCCGATCTCGCTCTGCTCGATCTGGAAGAGCTACCGCCGTATTGATTGAAGGAGACGGTCTCCCAGTGGTGCCAACATACTATGCCGGCATGGGAGTATTTGAGCGAGGATCTGCGATTCCCCCGAGGTCGCTTCGTCCTGCCAACGTAGAAGGGCAAGCGTGGACCAATACGCGGGAAACGCAATCGACCGTCAAATCGGTGGAGAGGTTGCTCGTTGCTTGCAATGCTGTCGGGATGACCTATCTTATCCCAACGGAGGATCATCGTCCCTGGTCACCCCCCGTCGGGTATCAATGCGTCTACGAGTCTTACTTCGGGGCCGACACCAAGCTATGGTTCCCGATACCTCGCCTGGTGACTTCGTACGTCTCTTGTCGTGACCTCGCCCTATGTCAGATGGTGAACGGGGCCTATCGTATTATGGTGGCGTTGATGGTGACGACAATCTCCCGCTTGGATCACCGCCTTTTCTCAGTGAGGATGAGACAGAGTTATAACATTATCACCGGTCATCCTGTGAAGACTCCGGACTGGCAGCGCGCCTACTTCTTCGTTAAATTGGACGAGTTCGCCTTCATTGATCCGCCTGGGGATGAGTTTAGGACTTATTGGAACGGTGTATCCGGTAGCTAGCTTGTCCCGAACCTTTATTTGTTTGCGCAGGAAAACATCTGAACTTTTATTTGTTCGAAGGCATCATCCCGGGGACGTTTGTTGCCAACGCTCGAGCTTTGGTTGAGCTCGGTCATCGTAGGTGGCCGGATATCAGCGAGGACAGGATACGCAGGGCTTTAGACCGTATTGACCGAGGTAAGGGATACCACTTTGAGATATATATTTTTTTACTCTCGCTCTAGTTTCTCAAGTGCGAGTTCGTGCAGGTGAGTGGGATTCGAGGCCTCCGTGTCTTAATCAGCCGGGTAAGAAGAGATCCAAACTATTCTCGAAGGAAGAGCAGAGGGAAATAACGAGAGCTTTAAAGATGAAGGATTTGCCTGACTTGACTGCGACGCTCAAAACTCAAAGAGGTGGGTCTTCCAACGCAGTGAGCCTAATGAGGGTGGTCGATGGTTTCGGCCTCGATGGAGTGGAGTCGTCTGATCGCAGCGTTCATCCTACTTCTGAAGGTATTGATATGGTGGAGACTTCTGCTCGCAGTGGTCGGAAGAGGTCTCGTTCTGGTGGTCCCGACGCATCCGACGACGAACATAGTGCTGAGGGCGGCTTGAGGAGAAAAAACGCGAGAAGTTCGGCGAGAAGTTCTACATCGTTTGATATTCCTCACCTCAGGGATGAAGACGAGGGTATTCAAGATCCAACCTCCGACCTCCCTATCTTACCGAGCAACAACCCTCTGACTGAGAACGCGGAGGCTGCTCCGGGAAGTTCTCAGAAGAAGAGGAAGAAGAAGAAGAAGAAGACTGGGTCGGAAGAGGCGTCGGTTGCTGATGAGACGGGTCAGAACGAGGGCCAGCCCGACATCCTGGAGCCGAGGGTACTCCAATCGGTTGATCAGTTGGTCTTCCCGGACGCTTACCTTGAAGTAGCTCGTCTTCGATGCGAGGTAAGTTAATAATATTCCGTCCCTTGTATTTTGTTAATCTCGGTATTTTTACCTTGGTATTTTTCTTCACAGGTAGACAGTGGGGTGAACCTTCTGGTTGAGAAGTATGACTCCGAGCTGAAGGCAACCTATGCGAGCTTGGGAAAGGCCCAAGAGAAGACGAGGAAAGCGCGGAAGAAGGTCTCTGCGCTCGAAGCTTTGCTCGAGGAGGCCGAAACGGCTAAGGAGGAGGCCATCAGTCGGGCGGAAGCTCAGGCGAAGGAGCTCGAGGGGGTCTCCAAAGACTTGGATGTTGCACGAGTCGCTGCGGAAGAACTGCGGATGGAGAAGCTTCAGCTCGAAGAGGAAAAGGCTGCGATGGCGGAAGAGTTCAAGAGGGAAGCTTCTTCTCTACGGAGGTCGCGCATCGGCGAGGTGACTCGAGAGCGGGCTAAGGTTCGTGCAGCAATGGCCGCTAAGGCGGAGATCCGCTTCAAGCGACTTCAGGATCGCGAGGAGATGCAAGACAAGGTTGTCGATGCACGATGCCTGTGGAGCCAGGCCTTTGGAACTCGCAAATGTCTGGAGATGATCAGAGAAGAGGGGGAGGCAATCCCGCAAGAGAAGATCGACTTCTTCCTCGAAGAAGAGAAGCTCAGGAAGGCTGAGGCGGAGAGGCTTGATCCCGGAAGATTGTGATTACCTGCTTTCTCCATTGCGGTTGGAATCGGAATACGTCGATGAGGCGCTTCTGGCCTTTATTGATGGTGGGTACGATAAGCCTCCTCAGGGCCGCGATCCGCAGTCTGCTTCGGCGCATGCCTCGGATGAGAATGAGGTTGCTTCTAGGGAGAGAGAGATCGGCAATCGGAACGATGAAATCCAGACTTCTTCTTCTCGCTCTTCGGACTCGTGAAGGGATTGTCGATCAGATTCCTGTTTTATTTTTGTATGTTGTGCTTACTCCGTTGGCGGAGCTGTTGTAATATTCTCAGTGTTTTAATCCAAATAGTTTGTTTTTGTCGAATTGGATCCCGAGTTTGAATCCTTCTTCTGCTTATTTTTGCCTGTTATCGAGCTTAAAAGTTTATCCGATGTAACCATGTATGGTCACTCTAGTAGGTCGCTGACTCGGGGCAGCCGACTAAGTCGAGCCTTAAGCTCGAGACTTAGAAGTCTTTTGTTTTAGTGCCTTAGAGATTTATCGGATCCAAGATCTGATGTAATCACGTAGGGCCTCTCTAGTATGTCGCTGGCTCAGGATAGCCGAATAGATCGTGGTCCGAGCTTGGGACTTAGAGACTCGCTCTTAGTGCCTTAGCGATTTTCGGATTTAAGATCTGATGTAATCGCGTAGGGCCTCTCTAGTAGGTCGCTGGCTCGGGATAGCCGAAATCGTGCTCCGAGCTCGGGACTTAAAGACTCGCTTTTAGTGCCTTAGCGATTTTCGGATTTAAGATCTGATGTAATCGCGTAGGGCCTCTCTAGTAGGTCGCTGGCTCGGGATAGCCAAATGGATCGCGCTCCGAGCTCGGGACTTAGAAACTTGTTTTTAGTGCCTCAGCGATTTTCAGATTTAAGATCTGATGTAATCGCGTATGGCCTCTCTATTACGTGCTGGCTCGGGATAGGCGAATGGATCGCGCTCCGAGCTCGGGACTTAGAGACTTTCGTTGGTAGTCGCGAAGTAACGATATGGACTTAAGGCCGGCCGGTCCCTGTTCCAGGAGTTATCGCGATTCTGTCAATTATTATACCTGTAAACCCGCGTGGCTCGCCATACATGTGTCTGATCAGGACGAGTTTGTGGGAGTCGCATGAGTGCCAGTACTTAGCCCTTGTTACGCTCTGGTAACCGAGCTCGGGGCGTTAGCATGGTGCGAATAAGGTTTGTTTTTAGTGTATGACTGAACTCGCTGAGAGCTGCCTACGTACCCCGTGGAGGGGATCAAGCCATTCGTAGTTCTTTTTACCGAGCAGAAGTCGCTGGGGAAGGCTCATCTGCTCGGCAAGCGGAAGTGGCAGTACTGTGCATTCGCTCTTTTTACGGGTTAACGTGACTGAAGAGTCATAAACGCGGTTTTTTTTAGTAATGATAAGTGTTATTCGGCATAGTACCGTTTCAGATGCATCGAGTTCCAGGCTTGTGGGACTTGCTCGCCGGTGGATGTCTCGAGATGAAAGACGCCGGGTTTGCCAACTTTAACAATCTTGTAGGGCCCTTCCCAGTTGGTGCCGAGCTTTCCGGTGTTTGGTTCCTTAGTATTTTCGAAAACCTTCTGCAGAACGAAGTCCCCCAGCTCGAGTGGCCGAGATCTCACTTTTTTGTTGTAGTAGCTTTCGATCTGATGCTGATAGTTTTGGATACGTAGAAGTGCCTGGTCTCGTCGTTCTTCAGTAGCATCTAGTGCGTCGAGGAACATGTCGCTGTTGAGCTCGATGTTTTCCGGCATCTTGGATCTTCGTAGGCTCGATACGTTCACTTCAGCCGGTGCCATTGCTTCGACGTCGTATGCGAGAGAAAAGGGGGTTGTCTTGGTTGCGCCTCTGGGGGTTGTTCAATGCGACCATAGAACTCCGTCAAGTTCGTCTGCCCAATGCCCTTTCTTGAGGTCGAGTCTCTTTTTAATTCCGTCGATGATGGTTTTGTTTGAAGACTTGGCTTGACCATTACTCTGCCGATACCTCGGGCTGGACATGTTTAGTCGGATTTTCCATCTGGCGCAGAACTCGCGGAATTGGTGTGAAATGAATTCTGAGCCGTTGTCTGTCACGATCTCATATGGAATGCCGTGACGGCAGATGATGTTTTCCACACGAATTTCTGAACCTCTCTCTCTGTAATGTTGGCATAGGCCTCGGCCTCGATCCATTTTGTGAAGTAGTCGGTAAGGACGAGGATGTAACGTCGTTGCCGAGACGGGGGCATCGGTCCGATAATGTCCATTGCCCAACGCATAAAGGGATATGGAGCTGTCATCGTGCGGAGTGTCTCGGTCGGGTGGTGAATGGTCGATGCGTGCCGCTGGCATTTGTCGCAATGTCGGGCGTGAGATTCGCAATCGGAGATCATCGTTGGCCAATAAAATCCGAGGCTTTTTATTTTAAGAGCGAGAGCTCATCCGCCGGAGTGGTTCCCTCCAGCTCCCGCGTGTGTTTCAGCCATTGCGAGGTACGCCTCTTCGCCGTAGAGGCATCGAAGAAGGATTCTGTTCGCCGTCCAGCGGTACAGCAGTTTGTCGATAATGACATAGCTCGTGCTACGCGCCTTCAGTCATCTGGCTTGCCATTTGTCTGTGGGTAGTTTCTCGTGAGCAAGGAAATCGATGAGCTCGGTTCGCCAATCCGGTTCGACCTTATCGGTTGGTTGTATCACTAGGACGGGAGAGGTTTCGGATAGCTCCTTAGCAGCGGTGGCGATGCTTTGTCTTTCGATCCTATGGATCGGGATCGTCCTCTGGACTTGATCGCGGATCCTGCTCCCTAGCACCGCGAGAGCATCGGCACATACGTTCTCTCCACGCGGGACTTTGGTAAGCTTAAAGAAATCAAATTTGTTAGCAAGCTCTCGGACGATCTTCAGGTATGCGTTCATTCGCTCATTCTGAGTGTCGTAATCACCGCTGAATTGGCTTGTAACTAGTTGGGAGTCACAGAACGCGCTGACTCGCTTCGCGTGGACTGCTCTTGCAAGTCGGAGCCCCGCAATCAATGATTCGTATTCGGCCTCGTTATTCGAAGCATTGAACCCAAACTGGAACGATTATCTTATCAATTCCTCGGTTGGAGACTGGAGCTGGACCCCAGCTCCCCATCCCTTGTTTGTTGAAGATCCGTCGACATGAAGGATCCAATTTTGACTTGGGAGTATTAGATCTTGCTCGAGCTCGGGCGACAGTTACACCATAAAATCGGCCAATAATTGTGATTTGGCTGCTGTGTGGTTTTTGTATACGATGTCGTGCTCGCTCAGTTTGAGTGCCCATTTGGACAATCGCTTGGACTGGTTAGTGTTTTGCATTATTGTCCGAAGAGGTTGATTTGTCAGTATCTAGATCGTATGGGACTGAAAATAAGGACGTAGCTTCCTTGCCGAGGTAACGACAGCCAGCGCCATTTTTTCCAAAGTTGGGTATCGTGTCTCGGGGTCGGTCATGCGCTTGTTGGTATAGAATATGGGTTTTTGCTCGCCTCGGTCTTCTTTGATGAGGACGCTGCTGACCGCGGTTGCCGAGACCGCAACGTATAAATAAAGTGTTCTCCTGCTTCGGGTTTGGCTAGCACTGGAGGGGTGGTCAGGTAAGTCTTGAGGTGGGTGAAAGCTTTCTCGCATTTGTCGTCCCAGATGAATAGCTTGTTCCCACGCAGAAGCTCATAGAAAGGGAGGCACTTGTCCGTCGAGCGAGAGATGAAACGATTTAGGGCTGCGATCCGCCCTGTCAGGCGTTGAACTTCCCGATTGTTTCTCGGGCTAGGGAGATCGAGGATTGCCGAGATCTGCTTCGGGTTGGCTTCAATCCCTCTTCGCGTCACGATGTATCCGAGGAACTCACCGGACTGGACTACGAACGTACACTTTGCGGGGTTGAGCTTCATGCCATACTCGTTTAATATCTTGAAACAGTCTCGCAAGTGATCTGGGTGATCTTGAGCTCGGGGCGACTTGACCATCATATTGTCGATGCATACTTCCATTGTCTCGCCTAGCTTGTCGGCGAACATTCGATTGACGAGACGCTGGTAGGTTGCTCCGGCGTTCTTGAGCCCGAATGGCATCACGTTGTAAGCGAAGGTGCCCATATCGGTGATGAACGCAGATTTTCTCGGTCGTCCGGATGCATCGATATCTGGTTATATCCGGAGAAGGCGTCCATGAAAGATAAGAGGTCGTTCCCGGCAGTGGATTCTACTAGCCGATCAATGTTCGGGAGTGGGAAGCTATCTTTCGGCACGCTTTATTCAAATCCGTGAAATCGACGCAAACGCGCCATTTCCCGTTCTTCTTCTTTACTACCACTGGATTCGCGAGCCATTCGGGATATTGGACTTCCGAGATAGATCCTGCGTCTAGCAATCTTTTGACTTCCTCGTTGACCGCTTTAGATCGCTCAGGCCCGAGCTTACGACGTTTTTGCCGAATAGGTTTGAAAGTTTGGTCGACGTTGAGCTCGTGCGAAGTGATGCTGGGATCGATTCCTTTCATATCAGAGGTCGTCCAAGCGAAGGTAGAAATGTTTTCCTTGAGGAAAGCAATGATCATTTGTTGTATTTCGTCTGAGATGAGAGCGCCGATACGTATGACTTTGGTCGGGTCGGCATCGTCGATCTGGATCTCGATGACTTCGTCTTTCTGGGGGAAGGCCTTTTGGAGAAGTCGGGCTACAGCGTTTACACGCGGTGGCTGGAGTTTGACATTTGCGACGAGGAGATAGCGAGCGGCCTGTTGGTCTCCTCGTATAGTTCTTATGCGTCTGTCATTTCTGGGAAACTTAATGCATTGGTGATAGGTCGAGGAGAATGCTTTCATCGAATGGAGCCAAGGGGTTCCCAGAATGACATGGTAAGGGGCATCCGTTGCGACGATAGAAAACTTGACCGTGTGAGTAACTCCGCCGGCGAATACTGGGAGTCGGATGGTTCCGATCATTTCTTTGGAAACTCCGTTAAACCCTGTTAATGATCTGTTGGAAGGCTTAAGTAGGCGGAAATCGACTCCCATTTTCTCGAGTGTTTTATGGAAGATAAGGTCAACCGAGCTTCCGGTATCGATCAAAACCTTCGTTACTTCGCAAGCGCCAATGCCGAGTTCAATGAGCAGCGGATTGTTATGCGGCAAACTAACTCCGATCGCATCTTCGGCTGAAAAGGTGATCGTCGGGTCGTTCTCCGGTTTCATGGCCCATCGTTGCGAGATCCTCGGTTGACGCTGATGGTTATTGATCGACCTTACTGATTCGCCACATGGGGGATCTTCCCATGATCACGTTGATGCGGTCTTTTCGAATCCATTTCCGCAGATCATTGCTTTGCTGAACGACCTTTAGCGCGGCTTCGGTATCGACGATCTTCGTCTCTAAATATCTGCGCAAATCGGAGCTTTTTGATCGATTCAACTTGATGTGGAGATCCTCCTCCTTTGAGTTGAGAGCTGAACGGAGATCCTCGCTCTGACGTCTAGCCTCTGGCTTGAAGGCTGCGCGGGCTTTCCTTGCACGGGAGGCGTTGATCTCTGCTTGGAGGTCGATTGCATCTGCACCTGATACAGTAACAGATTGCTCGCTGGTGCCGATCTTGCATTTGAGTTTGTGTCGCAAATACTCAGGATTGGACGAACCGGTTTCCTGAGACGCGGATCGCTTGCCCAGAGGTCGGCAGGGGTTAGATGAGGCCAGCTCGTCCTCGTCATCAGTCGAGATGTTGGGGCGCGCGAGGATGACCTCGACTCGGCGCCAATCTTCGGTTGCTCCTCATCAGCGGACGAATCTCCGTTTTCTCGAGCTATGGCTGTAACTTGTGCTGGGTGCACCTTAGGCTCGGGCTGCGGGACCCTGCTTTGCGACCTTTGCGCCTTTTTATCCT
Source organism: Moricandia arvensis (assembly GCA_905132765.1). Taxonomy (NCBI): domain Eukaryota; kingdom Viridiplantae; phylum Streptophyta; class Magnoliopsida; order Brassicales; family Brassicaceae; genus Moricandia; species Moricandia arvensis. The sequence continues at coordinate 103,640 of CAJHQP010001023.1, forward strand.
TGTTCCTGCTCCAATTTTTGGTGCTTCTTGGTTTATGGTCTGACTGTTCAGGATCGAGTTTGCCGTTGGCCAAGGATGAGAGGAATTTTTCGTATAGGACTTTACATTCTTTCGTGTCGTGTTTCTTTGATTGGTGATAGGAGCACCATTTTTCACTCTCTGCGGGGGCTGATCTCGATGGTTCGGTGGGAACTTTCAGTTTAGTTCCTTCAGGTGTTGATGGTTTGGGGTAATGATTCCATCTCTTTCCCCGAACCTCAACCAGCGAGCTGTCGGACTCGTTTACCAGATAAACGTAGCTCTTCTTCTGGCTGATTTTTTCCGCCGGTGTGTGCTACCGAGGTTCTGTCCACGCGTCGGACACTTTAGTCGTCGAGGTTCCTCCTTGCTTCGTCGCGTTTTGTTTGCTTATTATCGCCTTGGTGTCTTCCCCCATGCGAATGAAGTTGTGAGAACGAGTGATGGCGTCTGCCAAGGACTTTGTCGGGCTCCTGTATAGGTCATCACGAAACTTGGAACGCACATAAAGTGTGTTCATGAGGGCGTTCACAACGATTTCGTTGGGGACTTTCACTTTGGCCACGATTTCTTTAAATTTTTCAATGAAACTGTGAAGGCTTTGGCTCGGCGACTGAGAGAGATGCCAGAGGTCGGATACTTGGGCCTCTTCGCGGGAGAACATGATGTAATTTTTAAGAAAAGTGGATGTCAGGTCGTGGAAGCTGTCGATTGAGTTCTCCGGCAAGCTGGTGAACCAGTTGAGTGCTACGCCTTTGAGGCTTTCGACGAAAAGTTGGCAGAAGCCCGTGTCTCATTCCTCCGGTGTGAAGTTTGGGCGTCGCATCGCGACGTTGAAAGAGGTAATATGGACGGTCGGATCCGACAGACCGTCATATGTTGGCAAGCGAAGCTTCTCCATCGGTCGGAGTCGTACGTCAGAGATCTTCTTGGTAAACGGTGTTCGAAGGGTTTCGGCCAGGACACTCTCAATAAGCGGGGCTGAGGTTGTGACACCATGAATCTTTGAGGAGTGCTTGCTTGAGAGCGGCTATTTCCTGGATAGTCTGAAGATCTGGCTCGTCGCAGGCGGTAGCTCTTTCTCCTATTGTGCGAGGCTGTGTTTCGTTGACTTGAGCTTGCGGTCCGGCGATCTGACCGGAAGGGTTGATTGCTCCGTTGGTGCTATATACCAGCTGGCGACGGACGGTGTCGGAGGGAGGGTCGGCCGTTGCGGCGAAGGGCGCGAGAATGGCCGTTATGGCGTTAAGTTGTTCGGTTGTCGCCTTCTAAGCTTTGTCTTGCCGAGCGAAGCGCTCCATGATTGTATCGATGAGAGTGTGGGCGAGTGGTGCGATAGCAGCCGGAGTAGGTGCTACCACGTCGGCTTCCTCGCCAGAAGTCGAGTCGTTACTTGGACTCATAACTTTGTTGACGCTACTTTATCTGGCCCCACTGTGGGCACCAACTGTTTGAACCGAGTTTGGTCTTATCAGTAAGAAGATGACAGAACTCGTCAGTGGGTCGTGATAAATGCAAGTCAATGTCTAAATAGTAAACTGGAAAATCTTATTGATATATGAGTTCAAGGTACAAATAAGGAAAGGAGAAGTCAAGTTCGGCGGACCTCGGTGAACTTTGCCGCGTAACCTAGGTCGGATAGAACGTACAAAGTGCAAACCCTAGTTCTAGCCGTCTTCTGAGTTGGTTCAATATCGGATCCCCTCTCTTGCTGGCTTCTCTCCCTTTTTATACCGTTCAGCTCGTTTGCCCTAGCGAGCTGGTCGCGAATCTGAAAGGCTTTTTATATGATGGGCCAAGGTCGGCCCATCGAGGCAGAGCTTTTGGTAATCGAGCATTAACTTGACTAATCGCGGGGATTAGCCGAGTTAAGGCTAATTTGCTCCTTGACTAACTGAGGTTGGCTGGTCCGGGTGGCGGGCCAGGCCTTTCATTCAACGGGCCTTGCTAGGAAGTTAATTCACCTCCTACACCATTCGAGCTTGTTGGTCGGTCCTTTCTGTCCAACCCATCCGTATGGCGAGTTGGACTTGTTCCGACTCGCCATACGGGCGGGTTGGTCGGTCCGAGCCATCCAACCTCGCCTGTATGGCGAGTTGGTTGGTCCGAGCCATCCAACCTCGCCCGTATGGCGAGTTGGTTGGTCGGAGCCATCCAACTCGCCATATGGCGAGTTGGTCGACTCATGTGGCTTGATTTACCCATTCGACGAGTTGGACATCTTGCTCGGCCATCTTCTTCGTCCGGGGAATTAGATGATCAAACCTTCTAGTCATTTCGTCGTATTGCCGTTCGGGAATAAGTTTTTCCCTTTTTCGAGGCATCATCTCTTTCTTACATGAAGAGCTTATTCTCCTGGTAGGTTTCGGACGTTGATTCTGTCGTAACCGATTTAAACCCCAACACAAATTAGATGTGATTCATGATCTATCATCAATAACTCATTTATTTTAGTCTCAAGGAGAAGATATGATTCAAAAAATTCTTCAAAGTATCGTGTTTGTTAGTAAAAACACTTCTCCAATCTTCTCTAATATATATTTGCATTACTGAAATTTATTTCGAGCAAATCTCTCAAATAACCTTTTTTGAAGTTTTTGTCGCAAAAATAACCTTCAAGAACAAAAATGACCAAAATAGACTTCTTATTTTTTAAAAAATTAAAATTTTTTATTTTTTTCAAATTTAAACATTACCCCTAATACTCCATCCCATAACTCTAAATCATAAGTCTATATTAGTTAACCAAGGAGTATAAATATATATATTTACACTTTTGATAAAGTTTAGTTTAGTCATTTTTCTCCCTTAAATATTATTTTTGGAACAAAAAAAGTTTTAAGTTTATCTTAGGTATTTCTCATTTCTCTTTTTTTCAAGAAAGTTTTACTTTTTGGATCAACTCTCATAGTAGTCGAGATTTACTGGTATAATGAGCTTTTAGGTAAATGGTATGATTTTAATCTATTTGGCTAATCATAGCTTAAATTTTAAATGTATTAAATTTATGCATACCATTTTCTATCCAATAATGAGCTCATAGTAGTAGCATTTTGGCGGCGCGAGATTTGTTGTTAATGGGTATTAGACATAAGGTACATTCTGGACATGAAGTTAAAGTGTGGGAGGATCCCTGGATCCCGACTGTACCTACGCGCCCGGCTAACCCGTCTGGCCCTGTTTTGTCACCGAACCTGAGAGTAAGCGATTTGATAAATCCAGACTCGAAGGACTGGGATATTGATCTGCTGTCACATTTGGTCCATCCGGCCGATATTCCTCTTATAAGGAGTTTAGTCATCAGCACATCGATTCAGAGGGACTCTTTCTGCTGGTGTTATACTAAAACTGGACAGTATACTGTCAAATCAGGTTACAAGGTAGCCCAATACCTCCTGAGGAAGGATAACGAGAGTTTGATATGCGAACCTGGTATAACTGATCTCCAAGCCTTTGTTTGGAAAGTGAGAGCTCCTCCAAAGATGCACCATCTTATGTGGCAATTGATAACAGGACATGTCGCGGTAACTCGGAATCTGAATTATAGGAATATGAGATGTGATGATTTCTGCCCAAGGTGTGGAGAGCCGGAAGAATCTGTTACTCATGTTATTTTTGAGTGTCCTCCTTCCTTGCAAGTTTGGGCATTATCCTCGATACCGTTGGGACAAAATATATTTCCATTGCCTAGTATCTATGCTAATATGGATTATCTTTTCTGGCGGAACGAGGTGTTTAGTGCATCTGCGCCACATAGTGATCCATACCGATGGAAAATTTGGTATATATGGAAGGCCAGGAATGACAAACTTTTTAGGGGGATGACAGGGATCCTATGGAGCTGGTACGATTTGCTGAAAGTGAATGTCTGGCTTGGTTTAATGCTAATGATAAGATTGGTCAGACCTCGCAAGTGCCTTCGACTGTTGAGCCTCAGACTATATGTCTTGAGAATATTTGCTTAGTGGATGGTTCTTGGACCGACACCGATCAGTATAGCGGCTGTGGTTGGGTATGGAGAACTAAAGATGGGAAGGTAGAGTTAATGGGGACGAGAAATTTGAGGAAGCGCGAGACAGCTCTGTATTCTGAGTTTGAAGCTTTTAGATGGGCGCTAGAATGTATGCTCCAATACTCGACCTGTCAACGCTTTGGTACGGATTGTAAGGATCTTATCGCAATGCTATCGGAACCGCAGGCTTGGCTGCGATTTGTAACGGAACTGGAGGCTATTAAAACTCTTCTGATCTGCTTCCCGGATTTTGAGATCTATCATATCCCGAGGGTTCACAATGGAGTTGCTGATGCTTTGGCCAAAACTGCTCGTACTTTTCATAGAGATCTTTGTTTTGTTGGTAGTTCTATTCCGGTCTGGCTTCCCAGACCACCTCAGGCTAAGTAATAGAATTGCCGTTTGATGTCAAAAAAAAATGAGCTCATAGTAGTAGAAAATGGTATGCATAAATTTAACACATTTAAAATTTAAGCTATGATTCGCCAAACTGATTAACTTCAAACCAATGATCTCTTCAGATTTAAAGTAACAATACATAAAAATATGCACCAACTTTCAGACTATAGACCATGTGTGTATAACGTCTAACTTGTTTTATTGTTTATATATAAAAAACATGATATGTTAAACCAATGATCGATTAAGCCGACTTAAAACAATACGAAATCAATAATAGGTTAGACCTACCTAAAACATTTTATTCTCCTTCTTCATATAATTATATTTTTGTCAAACAAGATTCCAATAAAACATACGCGATTTAAAATTATTGCATGAATCTATAGTTAAAGGTTATTAAATTATGTACATGGTTCATGAAACAACAACTAAACGAACATATCAAAAACAAATATGTTATTGATAGCTTATCAACTAGAGCAATAAAACAATAAGAATTTATGAGTGATTCAATTATAAACCATCAATTTACTTATCTCAATGGTGTTGGCTCCATGATTGAAGATGAGTTTAAGTAAGACGTCCTTTGCTCCTCAGGCCGATATCAAACCATTAAGCCAACAACTAAACAATTCTGATTAATATATCCATAAATCATGCAGGTTCGGGCAATAATAAAATAACCAGATCAATGAATTTTCTTTCATCAAACTTTTAGATTCACAATCAAGCATATGATGATTTATACGAACAAACAAAAGTATATATAATTTTGAATAAACTATACTCATCGTATCTTCAACATGTGATTCAATATAATTATACCAAACTTGCCGTTAACTATGTTGACTCAAACCAATGGCTAAACAAACGAAGAACTAAATGACAAGAATATTGGACAGTTCATCAGACGAAGCAATACTTGAAAATAAATAAACAAGTAGATAAAATTATAAAAGTACAAATCTATATGCGTGCATGTCTAAACAGTTGTAACTAATAAAATAACAAGCAATCAATTGGAATAATAAACTATTGAAACATAATTGCATAAATATGATTCAAGCGAACAAAGGAAAAATAGATACTTAGTTCGAACGGTGATAATCATAGAGATTGGAAATTGATGGAGAATAGAGGATCACTCAAAGTCACGATGGTACTTTCAATTGGATATGGAAACCTCGTGAACCAAGATGATTTTTTTAGAAGGTGGTTAGGGCTTTTCTCAGCTAGTTTTGTGCTGATAACATATTGTGAATAAGATAAAGAGGGAATTAGTTATTCTTATTATTCCATGGGTAATTGTCCATATAGATAGGAATAAAACATTAGGGTTTCGAACATTTTATAACATGAGATTTAGGCTTATGTTGGAGATCCACGTAACTATTCATACCTAGATTCACAATATAAAAAGTTTTCGTTCATCATATTTTGATAAGACATAAAATAAACATCATTAATGCCTTCTCCTAATTTTTTCTTATGAATTTATCTAAAGATTCTTAAAATTTATATAATCTTGTTATATTAAGTTTTACATATTTTTTTATATTACTTATTTCACTAAATCTTAATTGTTTCATTTGTACTGTTAATTTTTATTAAAAGAATATTATTTTTTATTATGTAAAAATGTTTTCGTTGTGGTGTTTAGCTAACTTTCACGTTTTTCAAAATCTGAATTTTTCAATTAAAGAAGAGAAAAATACTTTTGTTAATTCATCTTTTAACTTGAATCTGATGAAACTGAATCAATATCATAACAATTTTTTTATATCTTTCTAATGAAAATTTAATCATAAATTGTACAGTTTGTTTTACCAAAATATTATTTTTATACGAAACATTTTACTATGCTCACGTTATATTAATATGTTTGCTAAATATCCAAGGGAATTTATAAAATATGACTCAAAACTTAGTCTTAAATGTAACAGTGTAATTAAACATCGATCAAATGCAAAAGTAACCCAAAAGCCTTTTGAAATTATAACCAGCAGCTTATGACCAAACCAGAATTTATTTTTACAAATATAACTATGGTAAGTCTTCTGAATCTTCTGATTTTATGTAAGTCGTCTGGACGACTTCTTGGAAGTCATCTCATATAATTGATATTAAAATAATTTATTAATTTTATTTAAAAAATCATGAGAGAAAAATTGAAATCATGTAAATATAAACATTTGTAAAGGATATAAATTAAGATATAGTAAAATTGAATTATTTTTAACTTGGACGAGTGAATATAGTAAGCCATAATATTCTTTGGTTTAGGGGTTGGTATCATATGTTGTAGTATTGTTTATATTTTTAGGATTAGTTTTTGGAAATTTAACTTTTTTGAAAAAATTAAATTTTGACTTATATGTGTTTCGTTTTGTTTATATTAAACATATTTGAAGTTTTTAAGTTTTATGAAGTATTTCTTTCTAATTAGTTAATTATTTGGAGTTTAGGGTTTAGGGGACTTAAGACTTCCGCGGAAGTATTCTAGGCGAACAGTAAATTTAGGGTCTACAAGACTTTCAATTAAGTTTTCCAGGAGCTATTCTATTAGAAGACTTACTTGAAAATCTTGTGAATTGAAAATATTTAAATTATTGGAACTTTTGTCTTCTTATATAAAGAAAAATTTAAACATTCTCTCTCTTCCTCTCAAATGACTGAAGTAAAAATGTAATTTTTTTCATTCTGAAATTCTCCAATATCTCTCTAATCTCTTTGAACTTAAAAACCAAACTTTATATCAATTTCTCATTTTTATCTCATGTCTTTTTCAATGATATATTTTGTTTTTGCAGGTTTTTCATTACATGATTCTCATCTTCCACTCTCTTAAATGTAGATCTATAAATCATATTTTTCATTTGGCAACCTCTTGTTGCTTAAAGTTCTTAACTTTTGAAAACTCTTTTTTTTTGTTTTAAGTTCTTACCTTATTTTTGCAGCTTCTCAATGTTTTGAAGCCAATTGAATATTTTTGGATATACATGCTTTTAAATCTAAGACGACTTGAAAGTCTTCTAACATTAAGTCCACTAGAATACTTCATGGAAGTCTTATAGAAGACTTCCTAAAAGTCTTCTGGCGAAGATTTCTCTTATATATCCTATTTCTTAGCAATATAAGCATTTTGGTAAGTTTTCAAGGAGAAGTTTTGGTAAGTCTTTGTTACTTAAAATTCTTACCTTTTTTCCAAACTAAAACTCTCTAACCTCTCTTTGATCTTTTTGAACTTAAAAACACCAAATTTTATATCAATTTCTCATTTTTATCTCATGTCTTTCTCACTGGTTTATTTTGTTTTTGCAGGTTTTTCATTACATGGTTCTCATCTTCTACTCCTTTAAAGATATATCTATAAATCATATTTTTTCATTTGGTAACCTTTTGTTGCTTACTTTTTCATAATTTTTGAAAACTCTTTTTGTTATTTTAATTTCTTACCTTATTTTTTGAAGCTTTTAAATGTTTGAAGTCAATTGAATGCTTTTGGATATACAAGTTTTTCAGATCTGATATTACTTGGAAGACTTCGAAGGAAGTCTTCTCAGAAGACTTCTAACATTTAATTCCTTCGAATACTTCCAGAAGTCTTCCCGGAAATCTTCTAGTGCATTAAGTCTTTTAGAAAACTTCTTGGAAGTCTTCTGGCAGAGTTTTCTCCCATATCTCCTTTTTCATAACAAATCTGAGCCTTTTGGTAAGTCTTCATGGCAGAATTTTGGTAAGTCCCTGGTTGCTTAAAGTTATTACCGTTTTCCCAAACTAAAACCCTCCAACCTCTCTATTATCTTTGAACTTAAAAACATCAAACTTTATATCAGTTAATCATTTTTATATGATACATTTCTCACTGATTTATTTTATTTTTGCAAGTTTTTTAGATCTGAGACGACATGGAAGACTTTCAGGGAAGTCTTCTCGGAAATCTTCTAACACATAATGTGATATAAGAATTCCAGGAAGTCTTCTGACATAGTTTTCTCTCAAGTTAAGTGAAGTCCAAGCTAGTTTTTGTAGAGGAGTGATCTATAATAATTTTGTTTATGGTCTTTTTGTGATTTTTAGGTGTACTCTTTTAATTGTGAATTCTTTTGTAAATTTAAAGAGATATTAATAAAAAAATTGGTAAATATATTTATGTCTACAATATTATTTTGCCAAAAGTACTTGACATTATTGAAGTTATTGATATCTCACCTTTTCAGGATAATCGTTATTGTAACGGATTAGAGCAATATTAACAATTAATACTTACATATTCAATAGTAAAACACAATAACAAAAAAGGCCAAATCTACTACAACTAAGGGAGGAGACTTCTCAAGAAAACTTAGCCAAATTCACAAACTATCAAATATTACATAAGTTCAAACATATAACACTTTCATTGGAAGACTTCTGAGAAGTCTTCCAATAGACTTAAATTTAAAGTGAAAATTTAAAGCAAGAAATTGAAATATAAGCGGAAAACTCAAATTTGAAATTTTAAATTTCATAAAAGTTAAAAAGTATTTCTTATGATCTAAGAAGACATATTAAACCATATTACTTGATATTTTTGAAGTTACTTAACACTTTTGAAAGTTAAAAAACATATCTTAAAGTTACTTAACAAATTTACAAAAACTAACATAGAATGGAAGTCTTTTTAGATTATTGGTAAACTCATAATTAAAATCAATTAAGTTATAAATTTCATTCAGAAACCCAAATATCAACTAATATACATGATTTGACAAGAAAATGTTAAAAAAGGTTTTATAGTTTTAGAGAAAATGAAAGTTTATTAAACAATGACGTAGACGACTTTCACGGAATTCTTAGATGACTTTCACAAAAATCTTCTTGAAGACTTCTAGGAAGTCGTCTGTAAGGTCATTTTTTCAATTGAAAATTTACAAAGGAATACTTCCAGAGAAGTCTACTCTAAAACATATTTTTTTGGAAGTCTTCCTTTGAAAATATTAGCTTACTTTTGTTAAAAAAAAATCTCGAAAATACCAGGGTAAACCTCCAAGTAAGTAGTCTAGGATAAATATATTAGTTTTGCATTTGACCAAATTTTGTCAGATATTTGACTTTTCTTAGACGACTTACAGGTAAATCGTCTAGCTGAAATAAAACTTAAATATTTTATTTTTAGTGGACGACTTATATGTAAGTAGTCTAGGGCTAGTTTTACAATTAGAAAATAAAACTTAAATATTTAATTTTACCTAGACAACCTACATGTATGTCTTCCGCCATACAACTTACTTTGAAGTCGTTTGTGATATCCAAAGTTTGACCAGAATTTTAGGAAAAAAAAATCTGGAAGACTTTCGTGTAAGTTGTCTCCAGGAGACATACTTGTAGGTCGTCTAGTTAAAATTAAATATTTAATTTTATTTTTCAATTGCAAAAGTGACCTAAGACGACTTACATATAAGTCACCTAATAAAAATAAAATATTTAAGTTTATTTTTCAGCTAGACGAATTACCTATAAGTCGTCTCGAAAAGTCAAATTTCTAACGCAATTTGATCATAAGAAAAACTAACTTGTTTATGCTAGATGACTTACTTGGAGGTTTTCTATGGTATTTTTGAGATTTGTTTTAACAAATAAAAGTAGAAGACGTCCAAATAAGTCGTCTCTTAGAACATATATAAGTCAATTGCAAAACTAGCCTCTGCATTGACCAGAAGACTTCTATGTAAGTTATATACAGCTAGAAGACTTACACTGAAGTCTTCTAGGCAAACATATCTGGAAAAAAAGATTGATTTGATACCTTAGTTTAGTGAGATGACTCCCTTAGCACACATAAGTCTTCTCCAAGCACACAGAAACTCACACGAAAGCAACCCACGAATCGCTAGCTTGAATGGCTCTATGAACCAAAAAAAAAAGAATCATAATCTTGAGTTTTTTTGGATGAATTTAGGGAGAAAGTCAAAGAGATGTTGTTTTTAGTTCATAAGAAATGTGATAGAAGGAGTGTAAATCGATTTAAGGTGCATTAAGACTAACCACCTCTGATCGATGCTTTAAAGCCGTGTATCAAACCGGATAAGCTGTCCCTACCATCACACCTTTTTATGTTCCTTCACGTCAAAGTCGTTAGCGTTACCTTGAGATGAAGAAGGTGAGCTGAGAGGGGAAGAAGATGTAATCATAACACAGCGTTTGCACCACCACCATGGGCCATTGCTTTTCACTGACATGAGTCATGACCCATCGGAGACGTCTCCTCTCTGTCTCAAAGCCAAGCTGTAAGAGTAAAGCTTGTATTCTATATGTGTTCTGGTTCCATAAGTAACTTTTGAATAACCCTAAGACGTACTCTTATTTTTAAACATGTTTTATGGTTTGTCTTTTTTTTCTTCCGATCTGATATGGTGTTGGTGAGAAACCGAGGTCCCTGGTGAAACCCTAAGATATCTTGTTGATCAAGTATTCTCATCTATTTTTCGATCCATTTCATGTTCTCCAGTTTTGGGTAAGGTGAGTGTTATTTCATTTAACCATGTGCTAGTTTAGCATTGTTATTTGGCTTGTTTAGTTTTGAAACATCTTCCATCTATATGAATTAAGTCAAGCTGGATTCTTGTTTTCTTAAATCGACAATAGGTATTTAAATGATTCAATTGTTGATTGAATTAATTGATATTAAAAAATCTCATATATATATATATATATATATATAAATGTTAGTCCTTGTGTGGAGATTACGGGGGTACATAGACTTTTGTACTAGTCACATCTTTTGTGGAGATCGTGGGGGCACAAAGATATTTGTGCTAGCAATGCTTTTTTTGTGGAGAGTACGGGTTCACATAGACGTTTGTGTAAGACACTGACATGCAGTGGAGATTCGTGGGAGCAAAAACATGTTTATGTTACCTAGCCGCTGATTGTGGAGGTACAAAGACATTTGTATCAGTCGCCGACGTGCATATTGTGGAAGTACATAAATGAACTGATATACCTATTTCGTTCTAAACAAATGTGTTTTTCAGAGAATAGCTATGGATTATTAGCGTAGTGATTGTATTAGTATGCATTAGACGCATTACTTTTTTTGTTTGGTGTGATAGGTATCGTGTTAGGAGTTCTATTTCTTAATCAATGATTTGAATGTATAGCATATTATACATTACTAAGTGACTCCGCTGCTACCCAATCTTCATTTTCCTCCTTTTTTTTCCTCAAACGGTCATTCTATTACTCAAACTTGAGGTGGTCTGGGAATCCAAACCAGAATAGAACAACCAACAAAACAAATCGATCTATGAAAAGAACGAGCATTTCTTGCTAGTGCATCCGCAGTTCCATTATGATTTCTCGGGATATGGCGGATCTCAAAATCAGGGAAACAAATCAGAAGTGTCTGGATCACCTCTAGGTCAGTTGCAAAGCTCAGCCAATCTTGCGGTTCCAAAATCATTGCTATAATGTCCTTGCAATCTGTGCCAAAACGCTGACATGAAGAATATTGAAGCATACATTCCATTGCCCATCTAAGAGCCTCTAGCTCCGAATGAAGTGCCGACTCTCGCTTCCTTATATTTCGCATTCCCATAAGTTCGGTCTTCCCGTTAACGCTTTTCCACACCCAGCCGCAGCCGCTATACTGATCTGTGGCGGTCCAAGAACCATCCACCATGCAAATATTTTCCAGACATAAGGTTTGTGCTGTCTCGCCTCTACACCCTTGTGGATTCTGAATAATTGCCTCATTAGCATTAAACCACACAATGCATTCGCTTTCTGCATGTCAAACTAGCTCCAATGGATCTGTGTCAATGCCCTTGAATAATTTTTCATTTCGAGCCTTCCAGATATACCAGATTAACCAAGGAAAAGAATCCTTATGAGGCCCCTGTACGTCATGCTCATTCTTCCGCCAGAAGAGATAATCCATAATGGCATAAATACTTGACATCGGAAAAAGATTTGGACCAGAGGGCGTCGAAGATAGGGCCCATACTTGTAAGGCCGGAGGGCACTCAAATATGGCATGGGTAACTGATTCTTCCGGCTCCCCACATCTCGGGCAATAATCATCGCATCTCAGGTTCCTGTAATTTAGATTTTTCGTGACCTCCACATGTCCTGTTATCAATTGTCACATAAGATGACGCATTTTTGGGGGTGCCTTTACTTTCCAAGCAAAGGCCTGAAGGTCAGTAATACTGGGCTCGCTAATCCCACTCTCTACATCCTTTCTCAAAAGCTTCTGGGCTACCCAGTAACCTGATTTGACCGTGTACTGGCCATTCTTTGTGTGGCTCCAGCAGAACTAGTCTCTGCGATTCGTCGTACTTAAAGCTAAGCTTCTGATAAAGGAAATATCTTCCGGAACAATATAGGTTGACAGTAAATCCATATCCCACTCCTTTGTCTCATGGTTAATCAGGTCACTAACTCGCATATTCGGATGCATGATTGAAGCTGTTGAGGAGGCCGGTCTAGCTGGTAATGTAGGGATCCAAGGGTCCTCCCACACCTTGGTGTCATGTCCCGAGTGAATCTTCTGCCTAATACCTAATAGTAATAATTCCCGCGCCGCGGAGATACTATTCCAGACATAGGATGGACTGTGAGCCGACATGGATCGCAAAGGCGAGCTCATCGGGTAATACCTCCCTCTTAATACCCTAGCCACCAACGAATCCGGAAACTGGACCAATCGCCACAATTTTTTCGCTAGTAGAGCCAAATTGAATTCATGAATCAATCGAAATCCTAGACCTCCTTCATTTCTTGGTTTGAAGAGTTTTTCCCATTTCGCCTAGTGAATACCTCGTTTAGGTGGATTCGAACTCCACCAGAACTGTGCAATGGCACTAGCTATCTTGTCACATAACTCCAATGGAAGCAATAAAGTTGACATCACATACGTCGGAAGGGCCAATAATATAGATTTGATTAGTACCTCCTTTCCCCCTTTTGATAACCATCTACTTGTCCAACCATTCACTCTATGCATCAACTTATCCCTGATAAAAGCAAAAAGCTTGCATTTGGAACCACTAATATCTTCAGGTATCCCCAAGTAAGATCCCATCCCTCCCTCATTTGGAATCCCAAGCTTCTTCTTAATTTGTTGTTGGGTTGAGCACCTATCTTATTATCAAAGAGCAGGGAAGATTTTTCAAAATTGATACACTGACCAGACGCTTTCCCATATTTCCTAATCTCTTTCATTACTTCCTCACATTCACAGGGTTCCGCCTTACAAAAGAAAAGGCTATCATCAGCAAAGAGAAGGTGGGATACCGAAGGACATGCGCGTGTTACCCGCATCCCCGTTATCTTCCCTTGATTCTCAGCATGATTAAGAAGGCTAACGAGCGCTTCCGTGCATATAATAAAGATGAAAGGAGACAAAGGATCTCCCTGACGAAGGCCTCTTTCTGGGACAATGTTTCCTCTTGGTTGGCCATTCAGAAGCACTTTGTACTTCACCGTGGTTATGCATCGCATGATCCATTCGATCCAGATCTCCGAGAGCCCCATCTTTTGCATCACCGCTTGGATGAAGAACCATTTCATCTGGTCATACGCCTTACTCATATCCGTCATGATAACCATCTTCTTATTTTGACCATTTGGTTTAGTTCTCAGCGCATGGAACATCTCTTGTGCAATCATGACGTTTTCAAAGATTTGTCTTCCAGCTACAAATGTCGATTGGGTTTCCGAAATTAAGCTTGGTAACATTTTTTTAATCTCTAGCATAGGACTTTAGAGATTATCTTGTATCAAACAGTACACAAGCTAATGGGCCTGAATTTGGCCATCTCATTTGGTTTTTCTACCTTAGGATAAGACAAATGTTTGTGTCATTCAATCCATCCACCAAAGTTCCATCGAAAAGAAATTGATTAACCATTTGGGTTAGATCCTCCTTTACGATATCCCAGAACTTCTGGTAGAACTGTGCTGTCATTCCGTCTGGCCTTGGGGCTTTCTCTGGATGTATCGCGAACAAGGCTAGTTTGACTTCCCATTCCGTAACGATTGCTGTAAGTTTATCATTATCTTCCCCAATAATCTTTGTAGAGATCTCTGAGAGAGCCTCCTCAATATTGTCCGGATTAGATGTCGCAAATAAATCTCTAAAGTAGCTAGTAGCAATGGCTACTAGACCATCATCATCTTCCACAGCAATACCATTAGGATCGAGAAGTTGAGTAATTTTATTTCTCGCTCTTATTTACTTCGTTACTAAGTGAAAAAAATTTTGTATTCTGATAGCCTTCTTGAAGCCAGAAGACTCTAATCTTTTGCTTCCAGAATACCTCTTCCGCCTTAAGAGCGTCAGATAGTTATTTTAACGCCTCCGCTATTTCCCCAGTAGAAGCGATATCATCCAAATAGAACCTCTCCACCTTTTCCTTTAACTCCTCCACCTGTTTTCCAGAATTCAGGTCATTCTGCCTCCTCCAAGATCTTATTGCTTTACGACAACTTGAAATATGCTCCATGATATTTGCATTAGGGGAGAGTTCTGAAGATTTCCATCCATCTAGAATAACCTGTCTTAATTCCAAATTATCGATCCACCTTTTGTCAAATTTAAAAGATTTCGCTTTTCTAACCGGCTTCGATAGGATATCTGCAAGAACCGGACGATGGTCCGAACCCCACAACCTCAAATAGTTTACCCCTGAGTGTGGAAACTTTTCGTGCCAATCCTCGTTGCCAACAGCTCTGTCCAGTCTACAACGGACTGTAATTCGCCCTGCTCTTTTTCCAACCCAAGATAATTTATTACCAGAACATGGGAACTCCAGCATTCCACAATTGTTAAGCATTTGTTTGAAAGGTAGAAAAGAACTATCAGAGCGAGGCCTTCCACCAACTTTTTCATCATGGCTTATAATTTCATTAAAGTCCCCTATCATAAACCATGGTCTAACTCTTGTTGTTGAGAAACGCGTAAGACGTTCCCATACTTGGTATCTTTGTTCTAACACTGGATAACCATACACAAACGTCATATAGACTTTTATTCCATCAATGATTGCCTCAACATCAATCATTCTGTTATTCAAAAACAAAACATTTATTTGAAATTCTTCCAAAGAAAATAAAGCTAAACCACCGCTTAAGCCAAGTGGCTCTACGGTAAACAAACGATCAAATCCTAAGTCGGCCTGAATGTTTTGCAACATTGACCTATTATTCTTTGTCTCAGAAAGGAACACAAGTCCTGGGTGATGCTTTTGACACATCTCCTTGAGGCGTCGAACTGTGAGGGTGTTCCCAATCCCTCTACAGTTCCAACTGATCGTCTTCATGGCCCCCTGGTCGATGAGTCTTTAGGCTCCATCGCTTCCTCTTTGTTTCCATGTCTGCCTTTAACCTTCTTCCCACTATGACGCTCAGACTTGCCAGCACCCCCATCCATGTTGATTCCTAAAGCCTTTGATCGCTTGCTTGGAGATCCCCGACGAAGGAACTCAAGTCCCTTGCTTGGAAAGCCCAAAGGAGCAGTTGTCTTCGCACCTGTCTTCTTTGCTCTAGATGTTTTTGTGCCAGATTTTGATCTTCCTTCAACCACATATAATGGTTTTGGCCATTTAGATTCAGATTCCAAGAGCTCCTCTCCCAACAAGTCATCATCATTTGGTTCAAATCCCATCATTCCATCATCCTGATCAGTCAACTCCACATCATCCAAAGCTCCGATAATCTGATCCTCCTTGGTCCCATTCCCACATGAGGGTGAGAAGGACAGCACTCTAGCCGCACCCTTTTAGCGGGTAGTGACATTTCCCTCCATAGGGTTATCCACTGCAGATGGCGTTACAATCTTACTGGCTATCGTCCTTCCTTTTCGCACTTCCCCACTCCTACGTTGATCCTCAGGAATAGGAATATCTGGTCTTTGTTCATAAGGAACAATATCCATAGCAGTACCCACGTCAAGTTGAGGCGAAGTGGGATCCCTTTTTGAAGCTTTTCCATGTGAATCCGGACGTTTTATGTCCTCCTTATTCTCCCTGTTAATCACTGGCTTTTCCATCCATCTTTGATCAGATCTACAGTGGTACGATTCATATCGACTTCCTCCATATCTCTTACTTTTGTAAGGGTCCTGATGATTCCTAAGAACTCTGTCAGCACGTTCCTCTTGATTAGCGTATCTTCCTCTGGAATAAAGGCGACCAGCATCCCCTCGCTCACTTGTATCTTGGCGGACCAAACTGATCCCTCTGTGGTCCCAGTCATGTCTTTGTTGCCAAGATTGGCGAGACCCATGGGTATTATCATGTTCCCCCTGCACCAAAGAGTGTTGGGAGTGTCTCTCAGATGGAACCTGAACTCTGGAGAATACGTTAGAGCCCTCTATAGGTGGCTGTAACCTGTTTTGGATGCTCGTATTCGGGCAATATCCTTTCTCGTGGGAGAGTAGACCACAAATAGTACAATGCTTAAACAGCATGTCATACTTTGTTTCAATAGTAACTTCATCTCCTTCTCGTGATTGAACTTTCCTAGAGAATTTTAGTGGACGACGTGAGTCAATCTCTATTAGCATACAGCCTTCAGAAAGATCCAGAGTATCAACATGTCCAATTCTTCCACCAATGTTCCTAAGGTTTCTGTCTGTCCATAGATGTAGAGGAAAACCAACCAATTGAACCCAGAAAGGAATTACCCAGTGGTAATCATCATGAACTATTGGCTCCCAGCGGACCAAGACGAACATGCAGAAATTGAAATGGAAAGGACTCTGTCGAAGGACAGAGTTGAGATCCTCCTCAGTGCTGAAGTTGAACAGAAACTTCTCATTGCCTAAATCATTTGCAGTGATCCTATCTTGTAGACCCCATTGGGATGTCATTGTTTGGAGAAGCTTCTCCACTTTTTGTTTCTTCGGGTTTAGAATCTTGCCTATTAAGGATAAGCGAAATTCCTTTATGACAAACGCATCATCATGATCCGGGAGTACTATAGGTTCATCATCGTCTTCATATAACACCCCTTTGCCTTTCGCATCTTGAGAGTAACCAAGCCTCTTGCGTGACGAAGACCCCATACGAGGGACTCACCACAAACCTGATACCCAAGCTAGCTACCGTATCAAAACACCCAAACACCACAAAACTCTCCCACGTGAACAAAACCTTAAGACCAGCCACCTAAGAGTAGCTTCAAGTGCCGCTCAAGTTGTAACGAGAGTGTATTGGGCGTGTTAACGTCGAAGTCACGAAAATATCGACTTTTTCTCACGAGTGTACGATCAAGTGAACGTAATCTCGATCGTAGCAACGTCGATACAGCCAAAGACCACCGGAGACGAGCAAACGGAGAAGATGGCCCGTTAAACCGCCGGAAGCTGGACTTAGATTGTGCGATCTAAATACAGAAACACAACCAACGAATTGCGTTTCAATGGAGAAGAGCGAAGCAAGAGACAAAGATCTCTTGGCCAGACACGCAGCACAGTTAGACGACGATGGTAAAACGAGGACGGAGACAACGTTGAAACTCGATCAGATCGGAGATCACGGGATCTCTGTGGCGACGACAAACGAACGCTTCAGATCAGTAACAGAGGACGACGATCTCTTAGGATTCAAGAGACAATGATCTCTCGATTGCCGGTGATGCATGGTTCAAAGGAACTCGTGGTGAAATCGTCGTGGTGATCGCCGTCGCACTCCTTCTCGCCTCTAGGGTTTTCTTATTTTATGATGTTCCCTTGTTCTAATTATTCTTCATTTTCCTCCTTTCAGGTGAAAATGATGAGTGATTGAATATTTGGACGGTTTCATGTATTGGATTGATTGTATTCGATTTATTCAACTCGTTTTTATTTATTTTTATTTGTGTGTTTGTATCCTTTATACATTTATATAAATTGGCATTTTAGCTTAAATATCACATTGTTTTCGAGAGAAAAAAAGATGGATGGTACATTTGTATTCATCCTAAATATTGCTTTGATTGGGGAGGTAGAATTCTTTAAAGAAAATCCACCATGCACTAAACAAGCCCGGTTTTGAGGGTATGCTCACAGTGTTTTTGCTCACAGTGTTTTTGCATAGGGTCTAATTTTAATTTTACCAATTTTCTCTAGAATTTAGGGATTTTTGTTTTTTAAAAAAACACAACAAAACAGGATCCAATTATTTTAGTGGTTTTAATAGTTATACTTCTTAAAGAACATCTTAAAATATTTGGACTAGAGCACTGAGCCCTAAATTTCTGTAAGATGGGCCTGCACCTAAACTTCCACATTATTTTTCTAATGACTTTTGGTTTTCGTTAAAGATGATCTCGACTTGTTTCTGAGCACAAAATTAATTGTTGTCAATAACGTGAAGTTGAATTCTGTTGAGGGAAAACTTCTCTTGAGAAAGCAAAAAAAAAATTAATACGGTTTGTATTTTGTTCTAAAAAAGGTACGGATATTCAGACCCAAAAGCTCCAGATAATTACAAAAGATCGTTGTCAAAATTACTGAAAAATAGCTGTCATTAGTTTAATTATGTTAAGGATTGATGTGTTTTACTTGTGTAAATCGTGTATGCTTTTGAATGTAAAGACTTGTGTATTATTAAGGTTGTCGAGATCCCTTTATATAAGAGGGATAAACCGACTAAAGCCTTAGAGATAAGTACAAGGTAAATCCTATCTTATCTGGGATTACATAAGGTAAACCTAAACCATATAGGTTTAGGTTAATACAAAACCAATACAACATAGGTTTATAAACCCATCGCCAATAGGTTTATGCGATTGAGGTTATGGACGATCCACCTTCAAACCAGTGAATCCATAACACTCCCCCTTGGATGCCATAACCATAATAGAGCTCATAGTATGCTATCACGTTGCCTCATTAAAACCTCTCTAGGAAAACCAAAAACCCTTTTTGGAAAAATGGAAACCTAAGACAGGAAAAAGAGTACAACACATACTACTCCCCCTGATTTGGACATCAGTCAAGAAGGTCTTGAAGCCTCCTCATGCCGATCTGGTTGATGAGCTTCCTGAGTGTTGATGTCGGAAGTGCCTTGGTAAATAGATCAGCCGAGTTGTCACATGACCTCACTTGCACCACCTTGACGTCTACATTCTTCTGTAATTCATGTGTGAAGAAAAACTTGGGTAGGATATGCTTGGTACGGTCGCCCTTGATGTACCCGTCCTTCAGTTGAGCAATGCACGCCGCATTGTCCTCATATAGTACAGTCGGTTCCTTCTCGTCCACGGTCATGCCACTGTCCATCCTGATATGGCCGGTCATCGACCTCAGCCATACCAACTCTCTACTAGCCTCGTGAATGGCGAGTAACTCCGCATGGTTTGATGATATCGCAGCAATGGTTTGCTTCATAGAACGCCATGATATTGCTGTTCCTCCATGTGTAAAAACATAACCTGTTTGAGATCTAGCACAATGTGGATCTGATAGATAACCTGCATCAGCAAAACCAACTATAGTTTCTTTGTTATGGTTAGTATAATATAAACCAAGATCCTTAGTTCCCTGTAAGTAACGAAGGATATGTTTGACCCCATTCCAGTGCCTCAAAGTCGGACAAGAGCTGAATCTAGATAGTAAATTCACGGCAAAGCAGATGTCTGGTCTAGTGTGGCTAGACAGATACATCAAAGCTCCAATAGCACTGAGGTAAGGCATTTCCGGACCAAGGGGTTCTTCATTTTCTTTCTTTGGTCCGAATGGATCAGTATCAGGACATAATGATCTCACGACCATAGGACTGGTCAATGGGTGAGCCTGATCCATGTTGAATCTCTTGAGTACCTTTTCTGTATATGCCTTTTGATGCACAAGGATTCCATTTTTGACATACTCAAGTTGTAAACCCAAACAGAATTTAGTTTTACCTAAATCTTTCATCTCAAATTCTTTCTTGAGGTATTCAACTGTTTGGTCGATTTCTCCAGGGGTTCCAATGATGTTCAGGTCGTCCACATAGACTGCAATGATCACGCAGCCATGGTTCACGAATTTCTTGATGAAGATACATGGGCTGATTGGATCATTCTTATAGCCCTCTTTTACTAAGTATTCACTTAGTCTATTGTACCACATTCGACCTGACTGCTTCAATCCGTACAAGGATTTGTTCAACTTAATACAATGTTGATCTCGAGATCCATTTCTATCTTTGAGCTCAATACCCTCTGGAACTTTCATATAAATTTCATTATCCAGTGGACCGTATAGGTATGCGGTTACTACATCCATCAGACGCAGATCTAAATTCTCTTTAATGGCCAGACTGATCAAGTATCTGAATGTAGTTGCATCCACCACAGGGGAATAAGTTTCCTCATAATCGATTCCAGGTCTCTGTGAGAATCCTTGTGCTACAAGCCTTGCCTTATATCTCACTACTTCTCCTTTCTCATTTCTCTTTCTTACAAAGACCCATTTGTATCCCACTGGTTTAACATCATAAGGTGTGACCACAATTGGTCCGAATACATTTCTTTTCTTTAACGAATTCAACTCCACATTAATGGCTTCTTTCCATTTGATCCAATCTGAACGTTGAGTGCACTCTAAGATTGATGTGGGTTCTTGATCCTCGTCCATAAGTTCAAGTGCTACTTTATAAGCAAATATATCATCGACGTCGATATGCTTTCTGTTCCATTGTGTTCCAGACAATATATAGTTTATAGAGATCTCATTATTGTCAGGATCATCTGAATTAGGTGAATCGGCGTCCCGATACACTTTTGGTTCAGACGGATCGACCACATTATTTTGGTCGACCATGGTCGGGTCTGGTACGTGCCTGGTACTATTGGGTACGTCCGGGGTACGTCTAGGATCATCCGTGATGCAGCCTGGTACGACCGTCGTATGACCAGAATTGGTCATGACCGTGGTGTGACCTGGAACGGCTGCGGTATGTCCTGGATCAACGGTGGTACGTCCCGAGTCGTCCTTGGTACGTCCTGAATTGACCGTGTTCCGGTTTTGACCATTCTCGACCATATCCGTGTCTGGTAGCAACTTTTCAATTTCCTCGGTTTCTTTTAAGTTTGTTGCACCCTTTCTTATCTTCCGAGGTACCTTATCCTTAGAACCGATTGGCCTGCCACGTTTTGGTCGTTGGTCAGGTTCAGTAGCTACTTGATTCTGTCCTTCTTGGACTTCTATTCTGATCGGTGCATTACAAGCTGGAATATGTGACTTTGTCACTCTATTTGGGTCAGCAAATGTATCTGGCAATTGATTAGCTAGCTTTTGCATATGAATGATCTTTTGAACTTCTAGATCACAATATTTTGTTCGAGGATCTTGCCAAGATACTGATGGATTATTCCATTCTATTTCTTTGATCAGCTTGTTATTATCTCCCCCTAATGTTGGATAGACGGATTCATCAAAATGACAATCCATGTACCTTGCTTTAAACAAGTCACCCGTAGTAGGTTCAAGGTACTTAATGATCGAGGGAGATTCATATCCAACATATATTCCTAGTCTCCTTTGAGGTCCCATCTTGGTTCTCTGTGGTGGAGCAATTGGTACTTGAACGGCACAACCAAATGTTTTGAGATGGGAAATGTCTGGCAATTGACCCGAGATTAGTTGAGAAGGGGAATATTTATGTTCACTAGATGGCCTGATGCGAATTAACTCTGCTGCATGTAATACTGCATGACCCCAAGCAGATACAGGAAGTTTAGACCTCATGAGTAATGGTCGAGCAATCAACTGTATTCTTTTAATGAATGATTCTGCTAATCCATTTTGTGTATGGACATGTGCCACGGAGTGTTCCACACTTACCCCCATGGACATACAGAAATCGTTGAAGGCTTGGGATGTGAATTCACCAGCATTGTCAAGACGAATAGTCTTTAGGGGAAAATCTGGGAAATGTGCTCTAAGTCTAATGATCTGAGCAAGTAACCTAGCAAATGCCAAATTTCGAGTGGATAGGAGACATACGTGGGACCATCTAGTTGATGCATCAATGAGCACCATGAAATATCTAAATGTTCCACATGATGGACTTATAGGTCCACAAATGTCTCCATGGATTCTTTCTAGGAAGTTTATTGTTTCCTTATCGACTTTGACTGGTGATGGCCGAGTTATTAGTTTCCCTTGTGAACATGCATCACATGTGAGATTTCGAGGGATAACTCTTCTATCTTCTAAATCGTGCCCTTTAGAGTTTATTATCAATTTCTGCATCATGTTATGACCAGGGTGGCCAAGCCGGTTATGCCATAGAGTGAAATTTTCGCAGGCATTAGCCTCTATCATACTGATCTTTGCGAGATATAGACCAGTAGAGATTGCTGGTATGGTCTCTAGAACATGCTTAATGCCACGGGTGGTATTAGTGATTTGTAGGAATTCTTTAGTTCCTTCACCCATGGTTTCAACATGGAAACCGTTTATTCTAATGTCTTTGAAACTTAGTAAGCTTCTTTTGGAACTGGGTGAATAAAGGGCATTAGGGATGTCTAGACGTGTACCATTAGGTAATTGGATGGTTGCTTGGCCGAAACCTTCAATGAGGCTGGCCAAACCAGCAATGGTTTGTATATTGGCATTTTGTATTGTAAGGTCTAGGAAATGTCTTTTGTCTCTAAGTATAGTGTGGCTTGATCCACTATCCACCACAAGCATTTCCAAATGATCTTTCATTTCTATAAGATGAAAAATTTCATTTCTTAGAGACTATAGGAGTAACACCAAAACCTTATAATTTTATTAAGTCTAAATCAAAATGCATAAAACATTCAAGAAATCAAGCAAATGAAAGAAACACAAAACACAAATAAAATCCTAGAAATGTAAAGCACAAAAATCGAGATGTCAAACACTTGATCATTCCTTTAGAATATCAGAGGTTTCAAAGTCCATATCATTATCTTCGTCCATAAGATCATCATTGTTATGGTCGAAGTCCCCATTATCGTCCTGGATCCAATTGGCTTCCGGGTTCTTGCCTTTGAGACTTTCCTTGTAGAGATCACATAAGTGTCTTGGAGTCCTGCAAGTCTTTGCCCAATGGTTGCTCATACCACATCTGTGGCATACGGACTTGGTCGAGTGTGGTGGCTTAGAAATGCCACCTCGTCCTCGCCCCCGACCACGTCCGTATATGGATTGGTGTCTATGGTCGCCCATAGCACGTCCATTTCTTTTAAATCGGCCATAATTATTGGATCGACCACGTCCTCGCCATGATCCTCGGCCATGTGGTTTGTTATCATGAACATAATTGCTTTCTTTATGTTCTTTCTTTTCTTTCTCAACCTTGTTAGATTCGGGCAAAGGTTTAGACCCAGGCGGCCTCATCTCACTATTCCTCATTAGTAGTTCATTGTTTGTCTCGGCTAAGAGTAAGCATGATATTAAATCAGCATAAGTGGTGAATCCTTTCTCTTTATATTGTTGCTGAAGCAACACATTGGTTGTATGGAAAGTAGAGAAGGTCTTCTCGAGAAGATTTAAACAATGCTGAGTTATACTCATCCACAGATTTAAAATCTTGGATCCTGAGGTTTCTCCATTCGTACATGGCCTTTGGTAATAGCACTGTCCTTTGATGATCGTATCTAGACTTAAGTGCAAGCCAAAGTTCCAATGGGTTCTCCATAGTTAGGTATTGATCTTTGAGACCCTCGGTGAGATGGTGCCTGATGATAGCTATGGCTCGGTAATTATTCCTCTCATTCTCTTGATTTCCTTCTTTGATACAATCACCAAGTCCTTTAGACTTAAGGTTTATTTTTGTATCAAGTGCCCATTGGAGATAGTTGTCACCAGATAGGTGAAGGGCAGCATGATCAAGGTTTGTTAGGTTTGACATCTGAAATACATAGATCATTCACTTAGTAAGGCTATGTAAGCAAGCAAGCAAGTATAAGATTTAAACTATATATACTTAAGCTATCAAGCATGCCACACGGCCATGTTATGTGCACAAGACAAGTCTAGCAACTTAGGTGAACATACACGGTTATAAACAATCAAGTCTAACAACCTATTGTTCAATGTAAGGTCATATGGCTATAGTAATCAATCTAACAACCTAGTTTGTTAGGATAAGGCCACACGGCTATAGCATACAAGTCTAGCAACCTAATGTGATATTAACCGTTTATAAACGATCAAGTCTAACAACTTAACTCATGTTACACAGTTATTATAAACATGTCTAGCAACCTATTGGTCAATTGTAAGATAGGCCACACGGTTATGAAACAAGTTAGACTAACATCCTAGATTATTGGAACAAGGTTTACCCGGCAAGAAACATAGATTGATTTTAGGTCGGATCTTTAATCAAGTCAAGATTCAAATTAGGTTCTCATATGTCTTTAGAATATCACAAGTTATTCTAGCAACCTAATATACAATGAATCTATCGCCTTAAATCAATCAAGTATCATTCGGTTACATGAATAAACAACCTAGGCGATATCTATGTTGATCCGGTTTTAGGGTTTGATCTTTAAACAGTTTAGGATTCGAGTTTTCATGTTCTTTCAATGCGTAAATTATAAAAAACTATCAACCTAACTGTCAAGCAATGGATCATATGATCCGTGATCGAAACAAAAGTAATTAAGTAAAAACAAAACCTATTGCACCTAGGTTTACCGAATTAGGGTTTATGTTTTCTCTCTCTAGATTAACTACGTTTGCCGATTTAGGATTGATCCTATATCTTTATAGTAGTTAGGTTTATGGATTAGGAACATAGCCTAAAAGGATTAGGTTTAATAAATTTTCGAAATTAGGGTTTTAGTAAACCCATAGCTAATAGGTTTTATCGGAAATTAGGGTTTATGTATCCATCGGACAAAGTCATGATCATATGAGTTTATTTCAATCCGATTTCAACATGAAACCTTAGGGGTTTTGTTTCTAATCCTATATGAGGTATAAATACATAGAAATAATGATCTAAAGTTTTGAAATAAATCGATTAGGGTTCATAAGGGGACGGAAATCGATTTAGGGTTCATAAGGTGATCCGATACAAATATATACTTATTTTAGATCTTATTAAGTTTAGATTCATACAAGTTTCAATTATGAACAACCTAATGATCAGTTCTAATGATATCAAAGTTTTAAAGTTCCATAGTTTCATTAATCATATTCGAATGGGTTTTCAAAATAATGGATTATAACTTGATGAACAAGTAAATCGATATGGATATGTCTTTAGGGTTTATACGATTTACCTTTAACTTCTTTGGATCTGAATGGACCTTACTTAGAGAGCTGATTGATCACGAGCTACTTGTTGATGAAGAACTTCTTTGAATCGTAGAGGATGAGTTCGTGAGAGGTAGCTTCGTGGTTTGATGTTGAGCCGGTAATCGCAAAGAGCAACGAACCTCCTTTGATGTTTTGTTGATCCGGAAGAACAAAGCTTGAAGATTGCTTAAGGACTTAGGGTTTTTCGTGGAGGTAAAGATGAGAGAGAGACGAAGGATGATTAGGGTTCTTGGAGCTTAACTCGTGCTGATAACGTGTTAAGGATTGATGTGTTTTACTTGTGTAAATCGTGTATGCTTTTGAATGTAAAGACTTGTGTATTATTAAGGTTGTCGAGATCCCTTTATATAAGAGGGATAAACCGACTAAAGCCTTAGAGATAAGTACAAGGTAAATCCTATCTTATCTGGGATTACATAAGGTAAACCTAAACCATATAGGTTTAGGTTAATACAAAACCAATACAACATAGGTTTATAAACCCATCGCCAATAGGTTTATGCGATTGAGGTTATGGACGATCCACCTTCAAACCATTGAATCCATAACAAATTAAAAGGTTTTCTTTTCATTATTATTTTTAAAAAATTTATTATATAATGCAATTACTTTTTAATATACATGTATAGTTGGTTATGGTACATTGATTACATGCATATTTTTTTATTAAATTTTTCTTCATCCTTTATCTCTCCTGAAGATTTTTGGATTGAGGAGTTGAAATTTTTGAAGAAAACCTACCAGGCACATTAACTTCCATATTATTTTCTCTTCTTCCATCATCGAAATTCAAAAAGTAGCTAGACGGATCATATCGAAACATGCTTCCGTCTTGTGCTGAGCGTTTGCTAGTGCTTTTTCCATCTCTCAGCTTTCTACACATGTTTCCCATTATTGTTAAAGTCTTTGTATATATTTTGGATTTTTACGATGACGTAATTCGATTGATAATTTTTTTAGTTGTTGGAATTTTTGTCAGCTTTCTACAAGTTAAATAATGTAAAAGTTGTTAGATTATATATATATATATATATATATAGAGAGAGAGAGAGAGAGAGAGAGAGAAAAAAAAAACGATCTAGTTATGATTTTGCATGCCTCATTAATCTATCATATGGTTTTTGTTGATAAAGACCTCAGTTAACCTCATAAATAAAAATGGCACGCATTAGTATATTATGACACATATATAGTGTTAATAACTTATCATATTAAACAGTTTACTAGATATTCTCGCATGTAACGATATAATATAATTTTCAAAAGAAAATATACAAAACATATTATTTTGATTTTTTGTAAAATATATATTATTTTACTCATTACTAATATGTAGTATTAATATTTAGTATATTTCTTTTAAATTTAAGATAAAAAGCATATTAATTATGTGAAGTTTCAGAAAAGTGTTATATATATATACATAAGTTCTTTTAAATAATAATCTTCAAATAAAAACAAAATATAAAAATTGAAAAAATTTAACATGGCGAAAAGAAAATTATCAGAGTAAATGATAATTTTGTTGGAAATGCTTTAGTTAAACTTTTGTTTGATCAAAGAGTGACACACCATCCTCTAGATATTATTTGAGAAGTAATTTACCATGTATCATCATTACATTAATTTTAAAAAATATATATATATCAATGATGACATGACTTGGAGTTAATTGTGACATGAACATAGACATTTAATGTTGATTATATTTTGGTAAATTTATTAGGATATAATAATAACTAATAAATCATCATGAAACTAATATAATAATAAACATAGAATTATAATAATAATTTAAACTTTTTGAAATATTGTTTAATTCTGTTTTTCTAATTATATAATTTTATGACTAAAATAAGTCTTCAAAATTTATGCAGTTCTAAGTTTTTTCTCAAATTTCAGTTCTATTAGTTTTTTTAATATTTATAAATTTTAGAAATACTATTAGTTTTGTGTTTTGTAAGCAAATAATAAAATTTAAAAGAAATAAAAAATTAATTTAAAATATAATTTAAATTTTAGAATTTTTATTTATGCATTTGGTGCAAGAAAATACCTAGAATGATAATTATTAATCAGCGTTTCACATGTATTCAATAATTTATTAGATTTTGATATGAATATACATATAAAAGGATATAAAATATCGTAGATATTATTATCAAATACTGTATAGTTATTTTATAAGATATTTACGTATAATTGTATTTATCTAGATTAAAAAATATCACTAGTATATATATATATATATATATATATATATATGTAGTCTTAACTACTATCCCATTATATTCAATATATCATTCTTCCAATCTTCATTCTCAGTATGATATCAAAAGTAAAATGATCTAACGTTCGGCTCAGTTCCTGGTTTCTTGATTTTCTTAAGCCATAGAGCGTTCTTTATTTTTTTATTTTTAATTTCAAGCCATGGAGCTTATTTTTATGTTATCTATATTATTAAACAAAAATATATTGTAGGATTGTTTGAAACACAGATATCAATATAAATAAATAAGAATTGTTTGGAAATATGTATACCAGTATAAAAAAAGAAGTCTAATATCTTTTTTAGTAATTTTATTAATTATATTACCTTATGAATACATCACATCATTAATTATATTGTGAATCTCTAAACTATACTTTTTTAAAAAATTTGTCACAAAAATAGATTACAAAGAAAAAACTGAATAAAATAGACCTTTTTATTTTAAAATTTTTATAATATTTATATATATATTTTTTAATTTTAAATTTCACTTCCAAAACTCTGCCCTATAATTCTAAACTCTAAGTCTAACTTAGTTAACCTAAGATGAATAAATGTATATTTACATCCTTCAATAAAGTTTATTTTGATCATTTTTTTTTGAAAACTATTTTGATGACAAAAATCTTTTTAGGTCTATCGTAGAATATTCCTCTTAATTATATTTATCTTATCAATACATCAAATCATTAATTATATTACCATAAAATAATAATGCAGATTTTTATTTATTAGTTAATCAACATTAACTTTGTGCAAATTATAAAAAAATATAAATAAATAATTGGGTTTTGCATATAGTTAATAGTTCGGTTTAATCTATTTTAGTAAAACTTTAATTTATCTTAGTAAAAATTCAATTACGTAGCGAGACATATAACTCAAAGACATAGTTTATGTGAACAAAATAATAATTTAAATCAAAATAACTAAACTTAGATTATTGGTAACCTAAAAAACCTTAATCTTATTATCTAATTCAGTCCGAGTCTATTGAATACAATTAGTTATACTGAGAAACATTTAAAATATATAACACTAATCATGAAAACGAATATCAATGGATAATAACATAAAAATCAATATCCGTGCAGACGCACTGATCAAACTATAGTTTTTATTAAACCAAATGTTTTCACTATTTAAGTTCATCATGAACTTCCGAATCTAAGTCATCGAGCTTCTTGTTTATCCAAGTCTGTTATAGACTTCTAAATCCAAGCCTAGTGCTTCTACAATTCAAGCTTCAATGCTTTTGAATCTAAGCCACAAGCATCTTCTAAATCTAAGTTATAACCTTTCAAAAGTATTTTTAGATTAAAAAAGTTACTTTAAATTTTTAGGTTTTTAAGAAAATTTATATGTTTTTCATTGTTTTTTAATAATTTCACTACAAAAAACTTTATAAAAAATTCTTTAAAAAGAAAAAAACTTAAAAAACAAAAGTTCTTCTCCGTCGTGTATTACAATTTCTGCTCGCTCCATGCTTTACCATTTACTCAGATCTCAGACCTGTCATCGAAAGAGATTGTTGATCTATGCTGCATGTCTAAGAAACACTCCTCTCCTATAAGTGTTAGCACAACACATAGTCAACAAGACACCACCAAAGAAGGGACATCACTATCGTCACCGTCCATCCATATCCTCACCACTCACACTTCCTTCCTTCGCCACTGATCCAAATTATCCAATCGCAATACCACCAAATCTACCTCAAACTTGCCATTCCATTACCACCTTGAGATTGCGGAGGCATGTGTTGGGGGAAAGGGCACTCAGCGCAGCAGAAACTACTAAGAGATCATGTTCCTCCTGATCTTGTGTGAACCTATGAGGAAAATACTTCGACGATAACATAATATAGTATATGCAGAAACTAAATGAGACAATCACTTTTTTACGTGGAAAACCTCCTCGATAAGAAGGAAAAACCACGGGGACGTAGTTCACTCAACAATCCATTATATAAATGGGTATGAGTACAACCACGTCCTCCATGTTCAACAACCTGAATAGAACAAAGACTCTAGCTACAAAGAGCTATCTCCAACCACGTCCTCCATGTTCACTAACTGAAGAAGCTTCCCAAAAAATATCAGCCCGACCATGATCCGTTTGACTCTCCAAAACTACCTTGACAAACCCAGACAAAAATCTGTCCTCTTCCCTTCTTTTCTCTCTTTTGTCTTATTTCTTTTCTTGTGTTATGTCTTCTCGTTCTAACCACAAAAATTAAGTTAAGAGACTTTATATCGTGTCTCACTAAACCTAAGGCCCAATAATAATCTCATGGACTAATATCAATGTCCGAACACCAAGTTTGGTTTATCTCCAACCAAATTCATTGGGTTTCCTCCATCTAGAAGGAACCCAACAAATTCCCCCTCCGAGTAGGTGGAGGAAACAACCATACCAGCTATCCTTCGGCATACCTCAAGCTTTTCCCTCGACAAATATTTTTTCATCATATCAGCTCCATTATCATCCGTATGAACTTTTTTAAGTTCCACTTCCTTAGAAGCAACCACATCAGGTATGCAATGATACCTCCTATGAATGTGTTTCGACTTCGAGTGAAATGTAGAATTCTTCCCGAGAAAAATGCAGCTTTGACTATCACAAATAAACACATACTTTTCTTGCTTGAAACCGATCTCTTCATAGAAGTTCTTCATCCACCAAAACTCTTTACAAGCTTCAGTTGCAGCAATGAACTATGCCTCAGTGGTAGATAATGAAACAGACTTTTGCAACCCTGACTGCCATGCCACAGCTCCACCCGCAAATGTTACCAAGTAACCTGAAGTAGACTTACTAGAATCAACATCTCCAGACATGACAGAATCAGTAAAACTAACAAGCAAAGGCTTCTTACCCCCAAAAGTAATTTTCAAATCAGAAGTTCCTCGAAGATACCTCAAAATCCACTTCACTGCATTCCAATGTTCTCTTCCTGGATTGGAGAGTAACCTGCTGACAACTCCAACTGCGTAGGCTAAATCCGGTATTGTACAAACCATAGAATACATCAAACTACCCACTACAGAAGCATATGGAACTCTTGCCATATCTTCCTTCTGCATGTATGTCTTCGGACTGTCTTAAGTGTGGAGCAAGAAGAGTACTCAACACTTTATTCTTTGAAACCATTTAAGTACTTTTCAATGTACTTCTCATGATAAAAGTGAATCAGCTTCTCCCTCTATCTCGAACAATCCCCATACCGAGAATCTTTTTGCTCGACCCATATCTTTCATGGCAAAGGACATGCTCAACTGCTATTTCAGCTCCTTAATTCTATCCATGTTCATGCCCACAATCAACATATCATCGACATACAACAACAAGATGATAAAAAATCATCACCAAACACCTTCAAAAATACACAATTGTCTAAATCAGTCTCTGCATAACCATGTTCCCCCATAACAGACTTGAACGTCATGTACCATTGCCTCGGTGCTTGCTTCGATTCATAAAGGCTTTTCTTCAAGCAGCAAACAAGATTTTCCTTGCCTTTTTTCACATAGCCTTCCGGTTGTTCCATGTAGATCTCTTCCTCCAAATCACCATGAAGGAAAGCAGTCTTCACATCCATTTTCTCAACCTTTAGATCAAAACTTGCTGCCAATCCAAGCACAACCCGAATGGATGACATCTTCACAGAAGGAGAAACGATTTCATCATAATCAATCGCCTTCTTCTGGCTGTAGCCTTTCACAACCAATATAGCCATGTATCGAGGTGGCAAATTAGTATCTTCATGCTAAATTTTATGCATCCATTTATTAAGTAAAGCCTTCGTACCCTTAGGAAATTCCACCAACTCAGATGTATGATTCTCCTCAAAAGAATCTATCTCCT
The DNA here is from genome assembly GCA_905132765.1 of Moricandia arvensis. Classification (NCBI taxonomy): domain Eukaryota; kingdom Viridiplantae; phylum Streptophyta; class Magnoliopsida; order Brassicales; family Brassicaceae; genus Moricandia; species Moricandia arvensis. The sequence continues at coordinate 135,470 of CAJHQP010001023.1, forward strand.
CATCCATGGCGTCAAATCACACATCCTTGTGTTCATCCTCTAAATATTCCTCATAGCTTTCAGACTCTCCCCCATCAGTAAGCAGCACATACTCACTAGGATCATACCTTGTCGACGGCTTGAGACCTCTCTCGGATCTTCTAACAATAGTAGGTTGGTTCTCAGCAGCTGGTGTCTCACCATGATCGTCACAATAATCACCACTGCCATCTTCATGTGTGGGAGCATCTGCACTGGCTGTATCATCTTGAACTTCAACCTCGACCTCACCGAGGAGCGATTTAGACGGAGTAGCTTTTGTATTGATCAAACTCTCATAAACCTAAGTTGGATTTCTGGACTTGTCAATGTCCTTAATTGTTTGATCTTCATTGAACACAACATCTCTGCTCCTTACGAGCTTCTTCTCAACGGGATCATAAAATTTGTACCCGAACTCATCCTGACCATAACCAATTAACACACACTGCATTGACTTCATGTCAAGCTTCGTTCTCTCATACTTGGGAATAAGAACAAATGCCTTACACCCAAAGACTCTCAAATGACCATAATAAACATATTTAGTGGTCTAAATACTCTATGGAATATCACGATCCAATGGAGCAATCGGTGACAAATTCAACACATGAACCACCGTTGTTCAAAGCTTCTCCCCGGAAAGTAATCGATAAACCTGACTGTGAAATCAAACATCTCATCCTCTCAACAATCGTCATGTTCATCCTTCAGCCAACCCATTCAACTATGGAGTCTTAGGTGGCGTGAACTGATGTCTTATTCCATGCTCTTTGAAATAA